>JAVSBV010110092.1:0-22005 GCA_033117975.1 Parotocinclus spilosoma | reverse complement strand
GTGTGTGTGTGTGTGTGTGTGTGTGTGTGTGTGTGTGTGTGTGTGTGTGTGTGTGTGTGTGTGTGTGTGTGTGGCCATCAGTGTGCATCGTCCTGCGTTGTGGTCTGAGCTGCACTCCTCTCGGTCAGGCTGCGAGTAAAGCGGTGCATGCCCGGTACCCTCATGGCATTGGGATAAACATTGCCAGGCTGAGCACTTCGAGGGTCAGGATAGTTGAGTGGGTAGTAGTGAGGTGGGTAGCGGCGATATTCGCTGTACGGATCCTCCTCCTCTTCATCATTAGTCTCGGGCCCGTAGTTTTGGTAGGGGTTGGGAGGTAACTGTTGGGCTACGGGAAGATTGGGGAATTGGTTTGGTCATCAGCGTTACCTCTGTCTGTCATTCACCACCACCAAGTAAGAAGCCATTGGGTTAGAGTCGGAGGAAAGCAACAAAGAGATAAAGGCACAGCATTAGAGAGAACAGGAAGCAGAAACAGATGACGCTGGACCCTGAGAAATGGAAACTGGGGAGAATTACGGAAAAAGGTCTAGGTGGATTTGCAGGAAAAGGCATGCAGGAAGTAACGTTCAAAATGACTACTTTTGTCTAGTGGTGGTGATCGGGAGGGGAATATAATGGTGGATAAGGGCATATTGGACACGTCTTTCCCTAGTCAGCCTTTTTTATCAAAGGTGAGAAAATGAAGGGGTTAAAGGGAAAGCAGAGGAAGAGCAGCACAGTCCCCGAGAATGCCACTCAGTAGTCATTCTCATACTGCTCTTGGCCTTCCATTAGAGTCAGGAGATGGACGAGGGACACCAGAAAGGAGAGAAAAAAAAATCACAATGTAAGTATGAAACACAATCGCCAAAATCACTTTAGGTCTTCTCTTTTAACTTCTTACTCGTAATGTAACTCTGAATAAGCAATTTTAAACTGCTAAAATGTTCTCTGTGTAATACATGATTTTTTTCTGCCTTTTTGTGCCATTCTGTATACAAAAGAAAGCACTTGAATTGGCTTTAGAATCTCTCTTTAGCTTTTATCTCTGCTCCTATACCCATCTATACTCACCAGCCACTTTAGGTGATCGTTAGTGCAAATATCTTACCAATCAATTACAGTGCTCCAAAGTTTGTGAACCGTTTAGAATTTTCTATTTTTATTATTATAATATGACCTAAAACATCAGATTTTCACACAAGTCCTAAAAATAGATAAAGAGAACCCAGTTAAACAAATTAGACAAAAACATTATACTTGGTCATTTATTTACTGATAAAAATGATCCAATATTACATATTTGTGAGAGGCAATTGTATGTGAACCTTTGCTTTCAGTATCTGGTGTGATCCCAGATGTGCAGCAATAACTAAACGTTTCTGGTAACTGTTGATCAATCCTGCACACCGGTTTGGAGGAATTTTAGCCCATTCCTCCATGCAGAACAGCTTCAACTCTGAGATGTTGGTGGGTTTCCTCACATTAGCTGCTCACTTCAGGTCCTTCCACAACATTTTGATGGGATTAAGGTCAGGACATTGACTTGGCCATTAAAAAACATTAACTTCATTCTTCTTTAACTATTCTTTGGTAGAACGACTTGTGTGCTTGGGGTCATTATCTTGCTGCATGATGCACCTTCTGTTGAGATTCAGTTTATGGGCAGATGTCCTGACCATTTTTCCTTTAGAATTCATTGTTGCATTAATGATGGCAAAGCCGCCCTGACCCAGATGCAGCAAAACAGGCTCAAACCATGGTACTACCATCACCATGATGGACTCATCCATCCACAAAACATAGCAATTGCATTCTGGCTTGTCCACATGATCTTTAGCAAACTGCAGACGAGCAGCAATGTTCCTTTTGGAGAGCAGTGGCTTTCTCCTTGCAACCCTGCCATGCACATCACTGTTGTTCTGTGTTCTCCTGATGGTGGATTTATGATCATTAACATTAGCCAATGTGAGAGAGTCCTTCAGTTGCTTAGAAGTTACCCTGGGGTCCTTTGTCGACTATTACACGCAATGCGTGGTCTTTGTAGGTGGACCATTTCTGGGGAGGGTAACAATGGTCTTAAATTTTTTCTATTCAAACAAAATCTGTCTGACTCTTTAAAAGGTCCTCTTAGAAAATCTCATTTGTTTACGCCATGATACATTTCCACAAACGTGCTGTGAAGAGCAGACTTTGATAGATCCCTGTTCTTTAAATAAAAAAGGCTGCCCACTCACACCTGATTGTCATCCCATTGATTAAAAACACCTGACTAATTTCACCTTCAAATTAACTGCTAATCCTAGAGGTTCACAGACTTTTGCCACTCACAAATGTGTAACATTGGATCATTTTCCTCAATAAACAAATGACCAAGTATAATCTTTTTGTCTCAGTTGTTGAACTGGTTTCTCTTTATCGACTTTTGGGACTTGTGTGAAAATCTTATGTTGTTTCAGATCATATTTATGCAGAAATACAGAAAACGTTTCACAAAACAGTTCACAAACTTTCAAGCACCACTGTATGTCATAAACTCAATGTATTTGGGTATGTAGACATGGTCAAAACGACATGCAGACAGTCAAACAGAGCAAAAGAATTTGAAAAAATGTGATGTAAGTAACTTTAAACACAAGGTTTTTGGTGATAGGCAGTTTGGACCAAGTATTTTGGAACCTGCTGACCTAATGGGATTTTCAGGTGCAGCAATCTCTAGGGTTTACAGAGAATGGTTCCAAAAAAGAAGTTCTCTGGGCAAAGTCCATTGTAAATGCCATAGATCAGATGAGAATAGCCAGGTTCAAACTCATAGAAAGAAAGGCAACAGTAACTAAAATGACTAATGACTAAAAAGAGCATCTCTGAATAGACAACACGCCGAACCAGCAAAAGACTGCTTGCTACTCCAGTCAGCTAAAAACAGGCAACTGAGCTACAATTTGCATGGGCTCACCGAAACTGGACAAAATAAGACTGGTTAAATGTTGCGAGTCTTGATTTGCAACTGCTGCAACAGATATATGGTAGAGTCAGAATTTGGCGCAAGCATAGATCCATGCTGCCTTGTACCAAAGATTAAGGTTGGTGGTGTAATAGGGTGGAGGATAATATTCTTAGCACATCTATTAAAACTAACCAATCATAATTTAGGTGCCACAGTCTAACCCTGAGAAATGTTGCTGGCCATGTTCATCCCTTTATAACCACAGTGTTTCATATTCTGATGCCACAAAGCACAAATCATCTCAAATACTCTTCACATTCACCACACCTCAATCCAATAGATCCACTCGGAGATGTGGTGGAACAGAAGATTTGAATCATGACTGTGCAGTCCACAAATCTGCAGCAACCATGTCAATATGGACCAGAATTTTCAGCACCTTGTTCAATCTTTAGCATAAAGAATGAAGGCCCAACCTGATACTAATAACTTGTACCTAATAAAGTGGCCGGTGAGTGTATAAACCATTTCTAATATTCATATATCCACATCCTCCTGCCAATAGGATTCTAGCTAGCTAATAGCTAATGATAATATTTTTAAAATATTATCAGAACATCCAACAGAATACTACTGATCTAATCCACTTATTTGCTGGATAATGTCTCATTCAGAACTGATTTGATAGTTAGGCAAACAGTTGTGACACCTTAGCAAAGTAGTTTTCTGCCTCCAACACTGCAATTATCTTTCCTTCTCTTTTCAGTAGTTGTTGTAAGAAGTGTTGGATGCTATGCCAGTATTATGGGATACCACTGTATTAATAAATTGGTGAGGGTTCACTCGTACTAGTTTTCTGTCATTCCGCATATTACAACTTTATCTGGTATACAATGAGGAAAATAAGTATTTGGTACACTGCAGATTTTGCAGGTTTTCCCACCTATAAACAATGGAGAGGCCTGTAAGCTCTATCATAGGTACACTTCAACTGTGAGATGTAATTAAAAAAAATAAGAACATTACACTGTATGATTTTTAAATAATTAACTTGCTTTTAATTGCATAAAATATGTACTTAATACAACAGAAAAACAAAAATTAATACATGTAATGAGTGCAGAATAGGAGGCTTCTTAAAGAAAAACTATGAGGACCTAAATTCTTGCTGGTTGGTAGGTTATCAAACACTTTTTTTATGCAATAAAATGTAAACTAATTATTTAAAAATCATACAATGTGATATTCTGTCTCTCACAGTTGAAGTGTACCTACACTAAAAATTACAGAACAGCATTCTTTGTAGGTAAGAAAATTAGCAAAATCGGCAGTGTATCAAATACTAATTTTCCCTATTTAAAAGTTGTAAGTTACTTTATATGACTCTTTTACATTTTGGGTATTGTAATTCCATTTAATTGTGTTACTTTTATTGAATAAAAATCTTATGCAGCATGTTTTTGTATGGTTGCTGAAACCTCACAGTCACTGTTTGATTATCTCCATGGTAATAAAGCCTGACCCAAGAACAGATTTTTTTTTTTTCATTTAAATAATCTTTTTAAGGTGAGTTAAACATTTTACTTTTTTTTACTTAATCTTTTGGGGGTAAATAAGTGTCTGTTAAGCCTTTGATGTATTAACGTGTTTTCTAAGGTGACTCAGTATATGCTATATTAAGCAGTCCAAGCCTCACACAGAACTTTTTAAATTGTTGTGAATATAATGATCATAGTGTTCACAGCATAAAGGTAGAACCCATTACTAGCTGGCCTCACATTTTCCTCTTTTAATGTTTTACGATTTTTGAGTGTCTAATGGCCTCGTCCAGTTGCGAGGGGACATTTCATAAGCTACCAGAGGCTAAGCCTCAATAAAACCTCTGCATCAGGATAGGCATGAACTTTTTACAGGTTTCTCTGTAAAACTTTAGTGTTTACACTCTATTCAATTTATGTGGACAATTAGTCTTATGGTTATTCTGTCTCAGGCAGTAAATGGACATTTTTGTTGGATGATCGTTCTTCCTCATATGCAAATAAAAACATAAATAAAAGAGAATGGTCTTGTTTTTCAAATAAATCTGTTATTTCACAAGCACTCAGAACAGACTGAGTAATTTGTTTATGAAAGTGTTTTCTAGCATTAAAAGTCATGTGGGAGGTACAAATCACAGCTCTATCGGATATGACCCTTCCCTTATGTTATTTATGTTCTTGTGGATTGGAAATAATGCAGCAGAGCCTGAAAGTTTGTGAACCCTTTAGAATAGTCTAGATTTCCACATAAAAATGACCTGAAACATCAGTCCTTAAAGTAGACAAGATAACCCAACTGACCAATAGAATCGAAAAATTGTGATCATTACACTTACTGAATCATTTATTTATGAGGAAAATGATTCCATATTACATATTTGTGAGTGGGGAAAAGTATGTGAACCTTTGCTTTACAGCATATAATGTAAGCCCATAAGCAGCAGTAAGTGCAACTAAACATTTCCTTAATTGTTGATCAGCTTAAGGGAACGTTTATTTCGCTTATTTGAACGCTTATTTCTCTGTACACAACATTGTCAGCTCTGGAATGTCAGTGAGTTTCCTCACACCAACTGCTTCCACAACTGGATTAAAGTCATCACCTTGACTTGGGCATTCCAAAACAGTAACTTAATACTTTTGTCATTTTTTGCTAAAGGAGTTTTTGTATTTGTGTGACGCACATTCTTTTGACATTTACCTTTAGACTTGCCCATGTAATTCAGAATTCAATTGTTCCAGCCATGGTGGAAAGCTGGCCCGACACAGCGAAACAATCCAAATCTTAATACTACCACCACCACCATGTTTTACACATCCTATTCCAGATTTTTTCTCTTTCTTTCATTTTGCGCATTTGTTTACATGTTGTTTTTTTCAGAAGACAAAAAAAATTATCTTATTGTAGAGTAGGGCTTTTCACCTAACAACCCTACCAAGCATGGCATTGTTGCTATGTGTTCTCCTGATGATAGTCCCATGAACATCAGAATTAGACAATGTCAGAGAGGCCTTTAGTTGCTTAGATGTTACCCTGGTTCCTATTAGACTATTAGACTGCAGACTATTACATGCCTTGCTATTGGATTGCTCTTTGTTAGTTGACTATGTAATAGCAGTCTGATATTCCTCAGTTGGCACACAATCTGTTCGACTATGGCTTGGTAGAGTCCAAACAAGATGAGATGGTTTTGTATCTTCAGCCCAATACACATCAGCAAATAGTTTTTTGAGGTGCTTTGAAAGCTTTTTATTCATACAATGATAATCTTATAAACCTGTTTTAAAGATCAGACTTTGATCGGATCACTGTTCTTTAAATTCACCAGCGTCTGGCTCTCATCTTGTTGATTGAAAATGTCTGCAATGTAGCCTGCAAATTACCCAGGGGTTCACATATATTTGCCACTCACATATATGGAATCCTGAATCATTTCTCAAATTAACAAAATACGAAATTTTATAATAGTAGCATAATTGGGTTATCTTTATCTACTTTTAGGACTTGTGTAAAAATGATGATGTTGTAGGTTATATATATATATGCGGTCTTATCTTTCTATTAAAAAATTCTAAAGGTTTTAAAGTTTAAAGCACTACAGTAATTAGAAAGTGTTAGTCCTGTCAGGTTAGACAGACAGAACAAAAGCAACAAGAAAAAAAGACTTGCTTTACCTCCTACGTTATAGCCTAAGCAGGAGTTCTGGTCGCAGTATCCTGGTGGTCCCGCAGGTCCAGTGGTGCCAGGGCTTCCCGGACGACCTGGTGTGCCTTGAGTGCCAGGCCGGCCAGGGAGACCTTGGCTGCCTGTCCGGCCTTCGCCTGGAGGACCTGCAGGAAACAGACATTAACAAAGCACCACACATGCAAACCAGCTGAGTTGTCAAGTCAGGTTTCTTCATTTCTGTTTTCTTAGCATGAATGCCAGGTTTGCTCTTTTCGTCATGGTCAAGAGTTTCTCTAAGTCTAACCCAGAAATTCTCTAAATCAGTTCTTCTTCAGTACTTCAGTACCTTAAAACCTACACTGAACGGAAAGCATTCTTGTTCTGCCAGCTGGCAGTATCTGGTTCATATGTAGGATAGTAAACAGAAACCAAAAATAAGATCAGGTTTTTTGTTTAAAGGCATTATCCTTAAGAATCAGTGTATTATTCCTACCAAATAAACCTGCAGGGTTTACTCTTACATATCTCAAATGATGAGATTTGCAGCCAGGAAGGAAAACGATTATGTACGCTGCTAGGCCAGAACATTGGTCACGCGTGTGATTTCCTACTTGGTTATGCTTTCCATTACCTTAATGAAATCACCAAACCTTTCAAAAAATGATTCCACCAGTGTCATCGAGCTTATACCTGTCAATCTTCCTACACTTCTACTAACTGTTAGTATCTGTCTGTATCTGCGGGTCTGAACAATCCCACAACTTTAACTACAACCCATTTTACACAATGCAATATTTAGAGGTACTTCTGTACTACATGGTCTGCTTTCACATCAGAGTCAAAGTCAAAAACTGCATTTACAAAACAATCAATAGGATGCTTCATGTAGCAAAATACCCTGTTCTAGCTGGACCAGTGGAACATGAAGGAACTCGAAGGAAAGGGCTAATATAGTGTGCCAACACACCACGTTATAAGCAACAAACAGACCTTCAGGTAATATTTAAATCAAGCATCAGAACGGAAAAAAATGTGATCTTAGTGATTAGGACTGCGACTGGTTTGAGCCTTTCTATCACTGCTGATTGCCTGTGATTACCAGGATCAGCAGTCTAGTGTTTACTAACAGCTAGTCAGCAGCAGCTCTGTAAAGGGGAACACCTTGTTGATGAGGGAGCCCATTAAAGAAAGGCAATTTTGGTGGCAGAAAATAGACTGAAACTTGAGGTGGATGGGCTGCAACAGAAGAGAACCACATTAGTTTCCACATCTGTCAGCCAATATTATAAAGCTAAAAAAGTGGGCTCATCAAAAGGGGACAGCTTAAGAGTGTTAAGGTCCTGAAAATAAACCAGAAGTAGAATTCTAACGAATGTGTATTGTTTCTAGTTCTTGTTTTAGTGCAATAATGCCAGAAAAAAAAAAGTGCATTTTTTTCAGTTGTCAAACAGACATCTAGGCTGATATTGTGGAAATTTGGAATCTACCCTCAGCTTAAATGTTCACCTAAAAAATCACAAAGCCTCCACTGAATAATGAATAGCTTCCCACACCTGTATGCATGGAATATTATTATGATTACTTTTAAAAGGTGGTATGGTTCTTACCAGGAGGTCCTGAAGGTCCACGGGGTCCCTGTAAGCCGATACCTGGATTGCCTTTCTCACCTTTTTCTCCTGGTAGTCCTAGATAAAAAATAAATCAGACACTAAAGGTAGCTGAAGCGAAGCCATTTGTCTCTCTCTGGAATAGTTAACCTATTGCACATGACTGCTCTCGCTCCCTACTGGGCATGTGGAGAGATTGAGATAGCAGAGCTGACCTGTCTGAACCTGAGCTGAAGAAGTCCACACGTAATGCTATATATACTGCTCACAAAAATGTGAATGTATAAAAAATGAAATATCCCCCCTTCTTTGAGCAGTATATGATTGCCAGAGGAAATGCTATGTCCTACTGTACACTTTTGTTAACTACGGTCCATCACTGATCACTGGAGAGTGTTACTGTCACATGCTTTCCGCTGATGATGAATCTTTTGGTGTACGGAAAGAAGTACAGAGAGAACGCTGCAACTTCCATTGCGTGGGGGAACATCAAACGACTTGGTTGCATGTGAAAATGTTGTTAAGTTGTTATTATTAAATGTCTATGCTTCCAACACTAAAAGGCACAAGGTGATGTTCAAGCTTTCTCTGTTCAAAAGTACAAGCCGTTTTGGAGGGACGTGTTTTTTTCGCTAGCTTCCACACAGCAATCTGGTCTTCATCACCTCCGAACAAGGCTGACAGTTAATCCAACCACGAGCCTGTGAACTCCTGTAATGATAGGCTACACCACACTCCCTTAAACAATCCCACATTATCAAATTTTCTTAGCCGGTCTGATATAATTACATCTTGGTTGTGTTTTCTGTCATTTTGACAAGCCGTGACTAACTATGGATGTGTAAAATGATGGTGGTCCTGTGATTTTTCACTCTTTGTTTTTGAATAACTTTCTACTGCCCGTGGCCTTTGCCAGTATATTAGACAATCACTTGGGAACACCAAGGCTGCATTCACAAGGTCATACATCACAAGACACAAGATACAAGATGTATGTGCTTGGAGTTCAGACAGAATGGGCTAGATGAAGATAAAATTGGGGCGGCATGGGGAATGGCCGCTGCCTAGGTAATGTGTGTATGTGTGCGTGGGTTTGCTCCCACATTCCAAAGACACAGTAGGTCAACTGGTGTCTTTACAGTGCGTCCCAATGTGTCTATGTGCTCTGCAATGGACTGGTCCAACATTGGTTTGTCTCTTGCCCCCTGCAGTGCCAATTAGCCCTTCCCACTACCCTGATCTGAAATCAGTATGTATAAAAAGTGAGTGGGTAAGTGAGGGAAGATAACACTACACTTTAAATAAGTCATGCAGAAATTTTAAGATTTAAATTTAAGTATACGTTGTGTTTCCAAATTTCAACATCTATGTATTTGAACATTGCTGTAAACTGTATTAATAAAAAAAAAATAATGGGTAGGTATGTTAAAATGTTTGGTTGTGTTCCTGCCAGTCATCAATATAACCAGAAATAGAGGAAATTTATATGAATATTAAAAAAAACCCCGAAAAAGGCCATGATGGTGAGTATTAAGTATAACCGTCTCTTACGCTAGAGCAATAACAGCATTTGGTAGCTTCATTGGGACACAAAGTTCACCCTTTCAGTCCAGGAATGATCTTTTTGAAAGGTAGCAGACATAGAACCACTTTTCGGGATAGGGAACAGGTTAAAATGCTAAATTATCCTAAAGCTCACAAAGACTGCAATGAAGATCAGTAAAAAAGACTATTATGGGGTGTTGAATACAAGTTTGGTATTTTGGGTCCAATCATAAACAATATGCCATTATACCATTGCTAGAACAACCAATCTAATGGTTGCCTAAGACTTAAAGCTGCTATATATATATAGGGACTGTGGTGGTTTTAGAGGTTAAGATACTGAATTATGGATCAGAAGGTCCAGGGGTAAAATTACAATTCTGTTAGTCGGTCAGTGTTAAACCCCCCTTAAACCACAATTGTAAAGTTGTATCACAAGTCGTTCAGTATAAGGGCATGTGCTAAATGTTTCACAGTTATGTATATGTATATTTACGTTTTCTATCGTGTTTCTTTAAACCAGCTTTCAGTTATAGTTAAATAAATCTGGTTTAATTAACATGCTTTCTTGCATTCTGAATTGAACCCTGGTAAAACGTACATTATAAATGTAGTATCACCGAATGTGATTGTAGGTATTAAGCAATGCTATTGAAAACATTGTGCTGTGTCAAACATGCTTCAATACGGAATAGGCTTTAAATCAAAAACATATATTAAACACATAAATCCATTCTAAACCTTCAGATCTTCGGGTTAGCACAACCTGACAACCCTAATCTGACAAAAAGTCTAATCATAATTGCCGTTGCATTTTTAATACAGAGGGTGTTATCAAACATCATGCTAACAGATGCAAATCTTCTAGTTTCAGTGATTTAAGATAGCACTTCGTTTTTTGGTGAAACTTTTAAAACGGCACATTTTGTTGAAAGCATTGTTTAAATCTCCTAATTTCGCTGTCAGGGACATTCAGTTATTTTTGTTACTTTTTGTTTTGTTTTTTATCCAGGAAAAGTACAGATTATTTTTAATTGTCTTTTTTAGAAATAAAAGGGAATGTTTTCATTTGGATATTTATATGGTGAATCTACAGTAGATTGGTCCACTCCTCCATACAGATCTTCTCCAGATCTCTCAGGTTTCGGGGCTGTCCCTTAAGTTTGTCAAATTGAGTATGAGACTGGCTAGGCCACTCCAGGACCATGAAATGCTTCTTAAGGAGCCATTCCTTAGTTGCCCTGGGTGTGCGTGTTGTGTCACTGTCATGCTGGAAGACCTAGCCACAACCCATTTTCAATGCTCTTACTGATGGAAGGAGGTTGTTGGCCAAAATCTGGCCAAAACTAACCATCCTCCCTTTGATACGGTGCAGTCATCGTGTCCCCTTTGAAAAAAGACACCCCAAAGTATGATGTTTTCACCCTCATGCTTCACAGTTGGGACTGTGTTCTTATCCTTAATCTTCTTCCAAAACAGTAAGTGGAGATCATACCAAAAAGCTCTATTTTGGTCTCATCTGACCACATGACCTTCTCTCATACCTCCTCTGGATCATCCAGATTGATGAACTTCAAACGAGGACCTTGTGTGCCCTGCAGGATTTTAATCCATGATGATGTAGAGTTACTAACAGTCATCTTTGAGACTGTGGTCCTAGCTCTCTTCAGGTCATTGACCAGTTCCTCCCGTGAAGTTCTGGGCTGATTCCTGACCTTTCTCAGAATCATCTTTACCCCACAAGCGATGGGGAAAGATTGACTGTCATTTTGTGTTTAATCCATTTTTTAATAACTCCGCAAAGTGAGATCGTGCATGGAGCCCCAGCCAAAAGAAGACTGACAGTCATCTTGTATTTCTTCCATTTTTGAATAATTGCACCAACAGTTGTTGCTTTCTCACCAAGCTGCTTTAATACTGTCCCATTCCAGCCTTGTACAGGTCTACAATTTTATCCCTGCTTTCCTTAGACAGCTCTTTGGTCTTGGGCATGGTGAAGAGTTTAAAGTGTGATTTGATTGAGTGTGTGGACAGGTGTTTTTTCATACAGGTAACTAGTTCAAACAGATGCAATTAATGCATGTAATGAGTTCAGAAGCAAGGCTTCTTGAAGAAAAAACTAACAGGTCTGTGAGTGCGAGAATTCTTGCTGGTTGGTAGGTGATCAAATACTTATTTCATTTAATAAAATGCAAATTAATTGTTTAAAAATCACTTAACCAAATATCACTAAAATAAATAATTACATAATTTAAGATACAGAAATCATGGAATCACTATCTTTATCTCTAAAATCAGTTTTCAAAACATTTTAAACCTCTTTCAGTACAAAGGTCATCTTTGTACCATTTTAGGCTATTCACTGGAAAGTATTGGAAATAAAAATAAAACTAAAAAAATCAGTAATGGAAATGAACCATTAGGTATATTTTTGCTTTTTGATGGTAAACAAAACATGCACTAAAACTGTGTTTTACATTGTGTTTCATCATCTGCTAGTGATTTTCAGGATTTCATGGTTCTTAAAGTTCCCAGCACATATGTAAGTCTTATGTGGAGCAAATCCTCCTCCTAAGATAATTTATTGCAATTCATCTTTTTTTACAGAACAGAGACTTGTACCATTAGAATGTGCCTAATAATTTGACCTAATGCAGTGAATGTGGCTTTTGTGTTTGACCTTGCCTTAAGATTCAACCTAAAGTCGAATCATATTTGTAAATAGATTTTAAAAAGTTTTCAAAAAATCACTTGGTATTTTTCTATCCACACAGCTTACAATGATTTTATTGTATCCGAATGGTTTTATCCTAAAACTCCTTTATACAGATTTAATATATTATATGTAAAATAAATTAGTATTTATTTCTTAGTATTTTAAATAGTAATGTAATACTAATTAGCCATTTATTTAGAATGGTATTCCATTCTAATTTTGGACTAGGGGGTTGGACCCCTGTCTGCCAAGCTCTCATTGTTGGACTTAAGACCATAAACACCCAACTGCTTGGACTGTAAGAATATACCAGTTGCACAAGTGCTGTTCGTGTGAGTTTAAGTCTCTGGTTGCTGCCAGTGTTTGCATGTTTTCCTCATGTTTATGTGGGCTTCTTTTAGAAATACTTTGTCTTCCTCCCACATTCTAAAGACTAAAAGTGTGTCAGTGTGACTGTGTGTGTGTGTGTGTGTGTGGTGTGTGTGTGTGCGCATGTGCACTTAGATGGATTGGTGCCACTGGTGATATCAGTTAGGCCCCAGCCCTCACGTCGACCTCAAATTGGATTAAGCGCGTATGGAAAAATGAGTGTTTGAGATCAATGATATATACAGAAAGACTGTTTTTTAGAGTTAAATTGTTCATTATTGGCTGATGGCAAGGTATTTTTTAAGAGTTCAACTCTGGTTCAACTCTGCATTACAATCCATCGCCATCACTGAAATCCATAGCATGAAACCATATTGATGATAAAAATGTCCTTAACACTAAATCGAGTCTTGGCCTAGAAATTGCTGGCATGTCTAGGAATTCACCTCTCTCCCCTGGACGGCCGCTCACGCCACTTGCTCCAGGGAAGCCTGGTCTTCCTGGAGGCCCCTGTTCACCCTGTGCTCCCGGAGGGCCCTGACGACCTGGCTCTCCTGGAGGACCTGTGACTGTCCGAACTGACACGGCATGACTGGGGATCTGGTTTAGGATAGAATTGTAGCGAGCCAGGTGGCCTGAGGAGAAGAGGAATGATTCAATACATTTTTACCAGCAACGACAATCCATTACTTCAGATCAGCCAGTGGCTGTCTTCAGGAAGCAAAGCAATTGCAATTTCAGAATTAAAAAAAATTAAAACTACATTATATATACATACAGCACTGTACATTCTGAAATGACCATCATACACTGCACATTAAACAGCTGATAATATTGTTTTTCACACTATGCAGCCCTTATTTTATGTCACATGTACAGTGGAACCTCAGAATTCAAACGCCTCTACACTCAAGCAATTCTTATATCAAACTGTCTGTTTGAATTTGAGTTTGCCCCCGTCAACTTTAAACATCAGCACCCCAAATAAACCCTCAACTGTGAGATCTTCCAACCGCAGTGTATGTAATCTAGTTCGGTTGATGGCAATAATGCACCAATATGGTATGCCAATCACCATAAAACCCTAAATAAGAACAAGTAGGGCATGAAATAATAGGGCATAGACATATCTATACTAAAATCATATAACATGCATAAAAAAATCATATACCATACATAATGTATCTAATACATAATGGTTTTAATATTATTAACTATTATCTCAGTCAGTGGACACAAGTTCAGACAAACCCTCAGTCTCAACACTGCTGCCCTAGTGATAAGAAATGCTGAAACTGTGTTCACCCTAATCGTTATTAAGTTTCACATTGTTTTCACGTCTCATCAGGTAGCACAGTGACTCTGTGGGGAGCACTGTCACCTCACAGCAGGAACATCCTGGGTCCTTTGTGTGGAGCCTGCATGTCCTCTGCATGAGGTTTATTATGGGTACTCTGGTTTCCTTCCACAGTCCGAAGCATGCATTAGATTCATTAATTATGCTAAACTGGCTGTGTGTGTGTGTGTGTGTATTATATACATTTATATATTTATTTATTATATTTGATATATAAATTATAAAACAAATTTCATGACTGCAGTATTCTAGTGGTTAAGGTACTGGTCAGTGTTCAAATCCCACTTGTGCCACAGTTGGGTTTCTGAGCAAGGCCCTTAACTGCTTGGACTGTAAGACTGTTTGAATTGTAAGTTGCTCTGGATAAGGGTGTCTACTAAATGAAATCAAATGTAAATGTATTTTTATTTCACTTATTCTCTGTACATTACTTTATATGAAAAAAAATTATTTCGACTGTAAACAAAAGCAAATGTTCTAATGGTCTTCTTAAACCAATCAAGTTCCAATTTTGAGGTTCGATCACATCTCTTTAACTCCAACGTGCTTCTCTTGTATGTTTTGGAGACATGTCTATATAGGCCAGCCCAGTGATAATGTACTCACTCTGAATGAGCTGTTCACACACTTGTCGTGCTATAGATCGAACAACTGCCTGCGACTGCATGTCACCCTTAAAAGACATTTAAAAAAGGAATAATAATTAGTACGCATCATTTTATGCTGGTGCAAGCATAACACTGTTGTACAGGTTATTTTATAAGGCTTACTGAAGTGTTTCTAACATTTAAAATTTGCTGCCACATTGGTGTCCAGAACCCACTCCGGGTCCAAATAGTGCTGACATTATTTCTTCCTTAGGCTTGACCCTTACAACAACATTTTGAACAAAACAAAATCAAGCACTAAAAATTTAAATTAATCAGTTTGTGACTGTATATATAACCCTGCATATACAAACTATAGATACGATATGAACAAAAGTATTGGAACACACCGTTTAATCATTAAATTCTGGAGTTTTATTCAGTCCTATTGCCACAGGCGCATAAGAAGCACCTAGCAGTCTGTAATTACAAATATTTATTTAAAAAGGGTCATTCTAAAGAGTTCACTGAAAGCGAGTGTGGTTGTGTAACAGAATGCCACTGTTGTAACAAATCCTTGAAATTTCTGCCCTCCAAGATATTCCACTGTCAACTTTGAATGAAATTATTAAAAAGTGGAAGTGTTGAGGAACCACAGCAACTCAGACCAAAAAATGTAAGACCATATTACAGAGTTACAGAGAGGGGTCGATGCAGAGTTTCAAACCTCCTCTGGCTTTGAAATCTTACATCACCAAGTGACCAATGAGGTGATGTAAAGCACGCTACCCCTGGACTCTGGAGAAGTGGAAACATTTTGTGATGTAATTAATTACAAAACTGGCAGGCTGATGGACAATCCTGGGTTTGGTGCATGTCAGGAGGACATAACCCCTCTGATTGTATTGTACCAACTGTAAAGTTTGGTGGAGGGTGGTTTCTCGGGCTTTGGCATAGATCCCTTAGTTCCAGTACAGGAATAGCTTAATGTTTCAGAATACTAATTAATTTTGGACAATTATGTGCTTCCAACTTCGTGGGAACAGTATGGGGAAGGAGCTTTCATTTCATGCTCTGTCCCAGCATGGCAAAGCATGGCACATAAAGCCATGGCTGGGTAAGGAAGAACTCAGCTGTCACACACAGATCCCTGATCTCAATCCCATTCAGCATCAGTGTCTGACCTCAAGGATGACTGGACAAAAATTCAAACAGGCACAGTACAAGATCTTCCCAGAAGAGTGGAAGCTATTACAGTTGCAAAGAGGGAACTTCAAATGCATGCCTATGGATATAGAATGGCATGTCACAAAAGCTCCTGTAGATCAAATGTGTAGGTGTTCCAATAGTTTTGTCCAAACAGTGTATGTAACCATAAAATAAATAGATTCAAATGCAAATGAACATCCTAAACAATTCAGGACAAACACTGTGGTTACTAAATGTTTATCAGACAGTTGGAACATCATGTATGAAACCCAACTTAATACTATGATTCCTAACAAATCCTGTTAAATACTACATGATGTATTGCCATCACAGGGTCGGGAAATTAGAGGGTTTAAATGTAAAGACAGACAGTCAGCTAGATAATTCTAATTAAAAAAATAGAATATAATCTTATTAGGCAAATATCAGTGCGCTGAGGCAGCAGCACACGCTTTTATTGGGGATCATGAGAATACATTTGGTTTGGTTTTGGATATTCCAGCTGCATGCTTAACCAAACCACTTTATCCATCATTCTACTCTGCTTTGTGGCACATTACTCCCTGCACTAATGCTCTGAAAAATAACAATGTATCTGCTACATTGTTCTTTTTTGTTAGGATTCTCAGCCAATTTTAGAGTTGCACTGTGATCATGAAATTGGGCCCATCGTGATTTAGGAACAGCCAACAACCTGCACTGGGTGCCGTTTAACATTCACAGTGGGCAAATATGTTTAGCCTCACAAACTTAGCTGCAGCTCTGAATACAGATTGACAAAGACTGGAGTTAGAGTACCTGCAAAGGCTCTAAGCATTTTTAAACACAGAGAGGAGGGGGGAGGGGGGAGGGGGGGTGCCGGGGGATAACAGTGGATGCGTGTGGTAGAGAGAGAAATCTACACTAAACTAGACGTGTGGATTTTTATAAAGATGTCCGTCAGCGGGTCCCTTAACCCCACTGCAAATACACTACCGTTATGTGTTAGAGATGCTGCACAAGCACTTCTGAAATGTTTTTGACAAACAATCAGACTCACCCTCTCTCCTCGCTCGCCCTTGGTGCCAGGAGGTCCCTACAAAATACAAAAAAGGGAACAGGTAAGTGAAGAGCCACGCTGAAAAGATAATGGAGAACACAAAAGAGGCGACAACTGGATGAGTCACGTATGTGGTTGGAGCTGATAAAACAAATAGATGTGGTTTGGACTGCATATTTTTCTGCTTTGCAGTAATGGGTCAGTTTGGGGGGAATTATGACTAAACCAATCCTGAATGCAGCGCACAGGCCAATGACATAAAGTGGGATGCAATGTAGAGAGCACACAAAGTGCAGAGAGGCCTCTAAATTATTCTGATATCATAAAGCCAGTTGGATTTAAGAGAGCAATTTGGAGATTTGCGATACATGTGGTGTAAGGAGCAATTCCTATGCCAAAATGTTTGCATCATTCTTATTTTTCACATATAGCTGTACGTGTGTGGCAAAACATATCGGACATAGACTACCACAGAAAGGTAGCAGGATGTTATTGTATGAATGGGGTCACTAGGGGTGTGTGATATTGGGAAGTATAATTTGAAAAATCTTGATATTTTCTGTGGTTTTTATCGACACTTAAATTAGATGATGCATGGAGCATAGTTTTCTTTTGAGCAACAGCTGTATTTTAAAATCCAAATCTGCCATCTTCGACAACGTAGACTGTTTTTGAACTTCAGTCATGTGCTTTTCTGTACGCTAGATTGGTTTGTTCACGCTGTTGCATTCAGAAATAATTAAGTTAGAGTATCGAGGGTATCGATACATGAATAGTGATTATAATCCCTTGTCTAATGTCTCAGAGGCTTGTGAAATGATTACACTCAGTCATCATTTTCACTGTCAAGAGGCAGGATTCTTTCTTATTTTTATTATTTTCATGGTCTGGGTATGTAGGATGTGGTGGGGGGCATGCCCCCTTCAAAATGCTCACAGCATCCAGATGATTTTATTAGATTTGACCAAAATTATTGTTAGTAATTATATATATATATATATATATATATATATATATATATATATATATACTTTTAAACAAAGACATTTGTGTAGTGCAAGGATGATTTCTCACGTGCAGGTTTGTATGGCCAACGTAGTTTTGTTGCTAGGCTACCCCTCTAGTGAGATATTTTCAAAAAGTCAAGTTACGGCAAATCTAGTGATTCCAGTGATCTACTTCCCATAGAAAAAAATAACTATAATACTGCTGGGAAAAAGATGCACAGGTTAAGCATATTATTTAATGTTATCACAGCCAAACAAACAAAGTCACGGTGTGATCATGAACCTTTAGTTCAATGCAATGGATGTACAATATACGTTATGTGATCATTCTGTAGATGCAAAGACATCAGCATATCTAAATCTACACAGAATTTAGTCTTACTAGAACGTAGAGGCTCACATATCAATTTCATCATGTAGCCAGGTAGGATAGACCACTGTGCATGTGCACTGAGAAAAGTGTATGTACACTAGTGTGCAAAAATGAAGCTAGCATTCTACCTAAAAGTGCATGACTGAAGTTACAAAAATATGGCAACCTGCAAGCTATGTCAAAAATCAGTTGCTATTAGTGACAGCTTGGCAGCAAACTTGTTTCACCATCTGTGATCTAACCACTGCATTATAAAGATTATGTCAAACTTTGGGAGTCAGCTTTCCATGACAGGCTTAAACCAGAACCAAAATGCACTTAGCAAACCTTAGTGGAATCATTTGGCAAAAAAAAGTGCTTTATAACATTAAATGCAAGAGAGAGATGGGTTCAAACAACTTAGGAATGCTATAGACTAGCGGTGACCAGTTATGGTACTAGACTTAAGATACTGGGTCCAAATCCCAACTCTGCCAAGCTGCTACAATTGGTCCTTTAGCAAGGCCCCTAACCCACCATTGCTTGAATTGTAAGACTGTATCAGTTGTAAGTCGCTCTGCCAAACGGCGTAAATGTAAATGATGTAAAGTTCACATCCTGCAACACATGCAACAAAAAAGACCTCGCAGGGGAAGCTTAACACAACTAAATGTAAATGTAAATATGTCATTTAAACAACACTTGGTGGAGTATGTTGAGTTTTCAGGGCTCATCTCAGAGAATAAAAAAGGCACTGGGAGCAGCAACAGTGAGACGGCAATTAATGCAGTCCACATTTGCCAACACTCGCCCATATGAGTGTGACATTCAGAAGGCTAAACAAATAGTCTGAAAAATAATTGAATTCTTTGGCTTAGATGACCCGTTTTGTCTAAGTTACTTTTATTTTTCATTTTCTTAGATCATATAGCCAGTAGCACTCATTGTAACTAAATAAAAGAAATGACAGATAGTCATTGGTATCAGTATCTGCAGCATAAAACATGATTGGAGCACCCCTAATATAGATTCATTATTTATAGAATAATTATAATTATCAGCACAATTCTAGAAAAATATCAAGATTTATTTTTTATTTCAATATTACGCACCCCTACTAAAAAGTATGCATGACCTATGCTATCAGTGGAGGAAAAAAGCTTTGCAATGTTTCATGACACTGGGTTAGTGATTAGAAAGTCAAGACCAAGCAGATGGAGAATAAAAATCCCAGCAAACCAGTGCAGATTAAACCAGTCCCTCAGGGATCATGGCCTGTTTGTTTACAACATTCATTCCTTTCTGGTCTGTTCTGGGTGGTCTAAGTATCTGATCCACAGCCTGCATGGTACTGGACACATGTCAGCATTGACACAGTCCCAGTACTAACAGCACGGTTATTTTAATCCAGACACCGGCTGTCAGCACACTGCATTCATCTAGCAAAGTATTAACAAAATCAATGAGCTGGGAAATGTCATAGACATTTGCAGAAGAGTTGTTTTTGACCTGTGGTTAGGCTACCAAGAAGCAATGAATCTAACAGAGTAATTAAAAAAGTTCATATCTAGGAAATCTATATTTACCTAAACAAACTTAATATGTGAAAAGTTGAGACTGGAAAGTGATTTTTCTAACTGAAGGCTAACGTCTTATTCACAGTCTATTATTCACACTAAGGCGCTAAAATGTAAATGTTCTCTGTATGATGTCAGATTTATTGAGTGCTGCTCTTATACTTACAGGTAAACCCTGATCACCCTGTTGTCCTTTTGGTCCAGTGGTTCCTGGAGCTCCTGGAGCACCTGGACTGCCCTGTTATAAAACAGACAGCATGTCAAACGAGAATAGAAGGCCTGGAATGAAGCTGAACGGTTTTTGCACTTACAATAGATCCTCCTGGTCCCTGTAGTCCCAGATGTCCGTCTTTCCCAGGTAGACCCTAAAGACAGTGACACATAGTGACAACACCTAATAAAGAACAATGACTACATCTAATTTCAATTAGTCTATGGTACTGCAGCCTGATAATCACCCACACATGTAAAAAGTTTACGTGACATCAACCACCACCATGTCAGTGTGACTGCAGTACTGAGAACAATCCACCACCCAGATAGTACCTGTGGTGGTCCTGACCATTACAGAACAGAGTGAAACTTGGATTACAGTCTGTAATAGTAGAACTGCAAAGTGCTTTTATATGGTAGGTGAACTGATAAAGTCAATACTGAATAACATGGATGCATACCTAATGAAGTGGCCATATTAATATGGGTATATTTATTGGTGTGCAGCATTATGATGATTAATTAATGAAAAGTAGCAACAGTATGACAGCTGTTTGAAATGAATATTTGTATTATATACAGTGGATGAAATAATTATTTGATACCTTGCTGATTTTGTAAGTTTGCCCAATTACAAAGATATGAAAAGTCTATCATTTTATGATATCATTTTATTTTAACAGTGAGAAATAAAGTATCTAAAAAATCCAGAAAATGACTGGGTATAAAATATATCAATTTATTAGCATTTTGAAGAGAGAAATAAGTATTTGATCCCTCTAGCAAACAAGACTTAATAATTGGTGGCAAAACAGCAATCTGTCATTTGTAGTTAATGATGAGATTTGTACATGTCAGGAGGAATTTTGATTCGCTCCACTTTGCAGATCATCTCTAAATCATTTAAGATTTTGAGGCTGTCGCTTGGCAACTCGGACCTTCAGCTCTCTCCATAAGTTTTCTATGGGATTAAGGTCTGAAGACTGGCTAGGCCACTCCATAACCTTAATATGCTTCTTTTTGAGCCACTCCTTTGTTGCTTTGGCTGTATGTTTTGGGTTATTGTCATGCTGGAAGACCCAGCCATTTTTAATTTTCTATTGCTTTGGCTTCACCAAAACCACTTACCATGAATGAAAGAACAGGTCTTACGTATCATTTATATTGTCTTAAAAACAGCCAAAACATTACAAATTCTGCAGTATATATATATAGTCTGCACCTTGCGCTTGTTAGTGTAGTTTAAGAGACATGGGACTTCCATACTGCCACAAACAGGAGGGTCAAACATAAATCTGAAACTATGCAACTTTCTCTTTGGGTAATTAGGTAAAATCAAACAGGACCCAGACATTCTTCAACAAGAAACAGACATCATCTCCAACAAAAGACAAGCAATAAAAGTTTTATTTTGGCTAAATAAATATGTTGTGTTTTGAGATCTGTTGACTTAAACCCTAGGGTGACCAGATTTGGGTGTCTGAAAAGGAGGACACCTTTTTTTTTTTTTTTAGGGGGCGGTACATATGTACACCAGCAAAAACATACACTAACATTTTTTGAGTGTAATAGTAATAGACTAAGTAAAATAATAATAATAATAATAATAAAAAAGGAAAGGCTCCTCTTCAGTACACTTTCGTTTCAGCAACACCGACGGGAACACACGTGCTTTCACTTTTAAACACTCGGGGTAGACCGGCAAGCTTTCTTCTTCACACACACACACAATGCAAAGTAGATAGATTTGAGGAGAAGGGCGACTAATTTGCGATACAGAGAAACCTGGAATG
>JAVSBV010110059.1:0-22013 GCA_033117975.1 Parotocinclus spilosoma | reverse complement strand
AGGACCCAACTGTGGCAGCTTTGGCAGAGATGGGATTTGAACCCTGGGCCATCAGGTCCAGAGTTCAGTGCCCTAACCGCTAGGCTACCCAGTCCCACATCAAGTGCTTTAGCCTAGTGGTGGCCAGAAAATGCGGTTTTCAAATCAATCTTTTGGAGAAGAAACATTAACCACACTGTGTCTGATTGGAATGGGTAGATCAGACTCCACACTGGGTCTGGGAATGAAAGCTGTGGAACTGTGATGAGAAGCTGCTTTGTTGTTGCATATGAAAATGAAGAACCGACCAGCTGGGGAAGATCTCTCATTATTATGAAATCCAGACCTTTGTGGCATGATCACCTCCAGAGATCTGGAATCAGGAATATGATAATTGCGGTTTGGCAAATGAATGCAGGAACATACTGTATGTACACGTGTGCTGCTAAAACAATACTGCAGAGCCTAACGGTGTCTCCCGTGCAGTCTGTAGATGGTTGCGTGAGTCCCTCGGGTTGTGTGTGTTTACAGTGAGCCCGTTCCCCTAATTACCTGCATGACTAATCCCCATGTGATAAAAGAGCATTAGTCAGCGATAATTCCTAACCATCTACTCTCTGATTTTACCCTTTGAGGATGTTCCGGCATTTTTTATCTACCTTGCAAAACAAAAGGTGAAGCAACGGAAAAATGACGCGCTGCAAGAGAGCAGGAAGCCACCATCGCTCTGTCTCTGAGGGAATGGGGGTATCTCAGACAGATTTTTCTGATTGCTCATGTTGTCTCGTTAGTTTCACCACCGACTCCAGTGTATTCATCAGAAATCTGCGAGAATGAAATACAGGCTTAGATCCGATTTTAAACTCATAGTAACATGTAACTCATTAAGTAAACAATAAGCACAATTATGCAAATTATAAGCATAGTATACTTATGAAATTATGCAAAGCAATGCCAATATTCTTGCAGTGTGACCAAAAGCAGCAGTCAGATCTTATGCAGGAGATTTTTAGAAAGTTACAGAAAGTTTTAAACTTTAGCAAATCTAGTAACCTACAATTAAACTGAGCAGCTAAACCTTAAGAACCTTGCTTAAGGACCCATGGGGGCATTTACACGTACTTAATAATCCGGAAATCTGATTTTGTCAGTAATCCAATCATCAAGTTTACATGCAACATAGCGATCAGATAATGTGAAACCTTCTGGGTTTACGTGACTGGCAGTAATTGGATTTCTACTTTGCAACCAGCCCGTTATCTCACAGAAAGGTGTAAATATCCCATTTTAATAATGAAACAATGAAATTCTTAAATTCCTCAAGCTTACTATACTACTACTACACAAACATATAATACTCCCCAAAAGTTCTTGGTAGCTGTTTCAGCCAGGTCTTTGGAAACATGCCCAAAAGAAGCAAAGTCTCTTGGACCTGGGAACCATCCATCCATCCATTATCTTCCGCTTAATCCACATGGGGTCGTGGACTCCAAGAGATAGAGCCCCACATTCAGTTCACATGGCAGCTAAACACAATTTCACCCCATTTTGTGAATTTTAATGCATTAATCAATATGTAGATTTATGTATAGATAATAAAAATGTAATTGATTAAAACTAATTAATATTAGTTTTGACATCAAATGACATTTAGCAACTTTTCAAGCTGGCTTTAGATACTTTCTTCTTAAAAACACTGGAAAACCAACTGAAATCAAAGCAAGGGTATACATGCTCTGAGAAATTCGATTACTGAAATAAAACCCAGGGCCCTGCATTTTTAAGAAAAGGTTTCTTGTGACGGCTTTTAAGACAAACAACAACAAAGAAGTTTATAAGAATGTTCTTGCATGAAAAAAAAATCTTTAAAAAATACTTTTAATAGTAAAAAAAAGTAATATTACTTATAAGTTCTCAAAGATTTTCTTAAGAAAATCTTAATGGTTTTCTTATAGGTTGTGTTTCATTTTACAGCATGAGACACATTTTGAATTTGTATGCACCATTATTTCCATTATTTACTTTAATCTGCTCAGAAATCAGACAAATGAATCTATGAATTTTAGCAAACAAGAAATAGAGTTGGGATAGCACAGTTGCTCGGTGAGTAGCAATAATCTCAGGGGGGATAATAATAATCTCAGCATGGGTCCTCCCTGTGTCTGCACGGGTTCACTCTGGTTTCCTCCCACAGTTCAAATACATGCGTGTTAGGGTAGTTGGTGCCTCCTAAGTGTGGATTAAATGGAAGAAAATGGATGGATGGAAATAGAGTTGGTGGAATAAGTAGCCCTGTCATTGAGAATCCTTACTGGGTTTTCCTCTCTCCAAAACCCACAAATCTTCAATCTAAAACACAAATTAAGCACAGATAAAAGCCATAGCTTTTAGCATTTTTGTGAGCAGTGCACTTTCCTTGTGTTGTAACTTTTTCTTAATAATGAAAAGAGACACATTTAGTAAGATTTTCTTTCCTAAGACACTTTAAGCTCTCTTTATCAGATGACTTAATCTAATTTCTAGGCTTTAATCCATTCTGATAAACCAGTGTGTGCTGTTTACATGTCCACTTCTATAATCAGATAACTTGAGATCAAATTATGATTGGATCATTAGGTGCATGTAAAACAAACACACTGGCAGCTTGGCAGCACTGAATTTAAAGTCACAAGCTTCTCCTATATTGTCTCAACATGAAGAGAACCTCTTGCTGGCCAATCATGTGAAACAGATATTTTGAACTTTGCCCTTTTAACCAGTGCAGATCATCAGATTCAGAGTAGCCCAGTTAGCTATAGTGAGATTAGAGGAGTTTCTGTGAAGAACTGCTGGCTACCTGAGCCTCAGTCATTTCGAATACGGCTCTTCCAAACACATTGGTTCATCACCACTTAATAATAAAAAAAAATTAATTTAAAAAAAACGTTCAGTGCAGAATAATGCGGATATCTAAATCATGAGGATTACGATCCGTCTTCAAGCCTAGGCCAAGATGAGACCCACTTCTGTTAAACATCTTATGACCAGCTAACTGACCATGGTTGGATATATTAACCCTCTTACAGCAACATTAGTGTTCTACATTAGCATGTTCAGAGCTCAGATAGAGTTAATCCAAGTTCAACTCAGAGTTATCAGGCTATCTAAATCATAAGGATTACGGCCTCACTCCAGTTTTACGACAAGATTAGAACCGTTCCTGGTGAGCATCTTGATTGGTTGCAGGTCAGAAGGTCTAGAGACAGGAGCGAGTGAGTGATGATGATGTGCAGGAGAAGGTTTAGCTTATCAGTAGCAAGCGGAGAGAATGAGAGGGGTAAAGAGGGTCTTCGAACTGATAGCATCTGATCAGCCTTTGTTTAGCAACTTCTGGCTTTATCTGAACACAGACTGAAGGAATACACACACGCGCAAACAGACACAAATACACAAACAGTGACACGCAATAGGAGAGCAACATTCTGGCACTTGCACGCATGGCTGAGCAACTGACATGCTACGATAGATCAGCATCATGACCAAGTCAGAACATACACTCACCGGACACTTTATTAGGTACACCTTGCTACTGTCGCATTGGATCCTCTTTTTTGTCTTTAGAACTTCCTTAATTCTTCATGGCACAGATTCAAGAAGGTGCTGGCAACGTTCTTTAGACATTCTCTGAGGAAAAACATTACATTAGCATCAATGGCTATCCATGACAGGAGCAAGGTTACATCCATACTAGTCATACACATTCATCCATCCATCATCTTCCACTTAATCCACACAGGGCCACGGCATACGGCAACTCTGGGCACAGGGCAGGAGCAACCCTAGATGAGGCGCCAAATCATTGCAAGGCAAACTCACAGTCACACACTAAGGGCCACTTTAGAGACACCAATTATCCTAACACGGGGAGGATATGCAGACTCCACACAGAAAGGACCCAGGCCACTCACCGAACCACCGTGCTGCCCCAAACACATTCATACAGGGCCAATTTAGAGTTACCAGTTAACCAAATGTATGTCTTTGGAATGTGGGAGTCCCCAGAGTATACCCACACAAACCTGGAGAGGACATGCAAACTCAATTCAGGCAGGTTTTGATTTTGGGAACGAAAGGGGATCACTGGGATCGATATAGTGGGGGCAAAAGTCTACGAACCACTAGTTAAAACTTAGCATTTAAAATAAAATCATGAACTCAGTGTCATGAATGAAATCATACACAGAGTGTATAATCTTCCCAAATTTCCCCAAAAGCATAGTGTATTTCCACTGGATATGTGGCTTTCTTTGCCTTCAAGTGCCCCCATATGGGGTTTAGGTCAGGTGACTATGGAGCAAAGTCCAAAACACTTAGCACTTCCTTGTTTGATCTTCAGAGCGTTTTGTTTTGGGTAATTATCTCGCTGGAGTAGGAATCCTTCACCACTTAGACCAAAGCCTACATTTTCACTAGCGTTCGACTAGCTACGTTTCACGTAGCGATTTTTGGCTCTCACTGTGTGTATATATGTACAAGTTAATCTAAATCCAGATATTAATCTAATGTACATCTCTGTGTGGCTGCTTTTGCTCTTAAGTGCTACATATGGTTGCCAAATCCTTGTCATCTTTGTAATTTTCGTGCACCTCCCGTACTGTAAAATGAATTCATTTTCCAACACCCTCTGTTCCATGCTGCAAACTTTTCCGTGTGCCCACTAAGTGATTTTATTACAACAACACCGCCAGGGTAATCAATATGTCTCCCTCAGACTGGGTCTCTCAGCTAGAGGTCAGAGTGTTTTGGTTTTAAATGATGAGCTAATGAGAGACAGCGAAAAAGCTCATTAACACTGGCTCACAAACTACATAAAGGCAAACGTGAGAAAGGTCAGAAGAACGTTCTAAAACACTGAATCGTTCCAAATGCATGTGCTTAAAGGCTGTGTTGTACATGTGAAAGGTCTGCACTGATACAAAAAGTAACAGTTTCTGTGAGGATAAATATGAAGCATTATTCATCTGCAGGTACCAGGGCTTAAACTGGAACTCGTCAGTTCTCATTATTTCAAACTCTAATTTGTCAGCCCATAATACTCTTTACCACTGATCTTCAAGCCAGTCATTGTAAGTAAGTAAGTAATTAAATTTTATTTATGTAGCACTTTTTACAGACACGAGTCACAAAGCGCTGTACATCCAAAAATTCTCAAAATAAACCAAAAATTGTGAGCTTTAACATATCCTAGCCTTTCAGCCTGCTCTTCTTACAAAAGGTAAAAGTGGTTACTTGGCGGCCATCAAGCTTCTTCAGACTGTAGATGGGTCAACTTGGCATCCTAATGACGCTGCATAAGGTTGCTATTGTTCATGTATAAGGGAGGTCACATTAAATATTTGCCACTGTAGCCAATAGAAATAGCTTTCTTTTCATTTTTCCACAGTTTTTTATACTGTATACGAAGTTATTGGTTATTTTCTGCTTACCTGAGAAATAAATATATATGGCCATTATGCCATTGCTAAATCAATAGTATATGTCGTCTAATGGTGGCCTTAGACTTTTGCACAGTACTGTATATGGAGAGACGGCAGCATGACCTCGCCTACCAAGACTGGCAGGAGATATGAGCCAGACAGAAAGGTATTTGAATAATGTAACGCTTCTCTAAAAATGATAACACGGTCAATAAACATGGCTGCTTTACAATGAGAAAAAGTTTGTGAACCTGTGAGAATGAATGGATACCATCATTAATTACTCATATGTTGTGGTTTGATCTACATCCAAGTCATATAAAAGACGTTCTGTGTAACCTACAGCATACAAACAATGGTACCTTTCATGGCTTTATTGAAAATACTGTTCATAGTAGAGGCTGGAGTTAAAGTATGTAAATCCTTGTATTAAATACACAATACTCTTTTATGTAGATGCTGATCAGACATGAAGGGGCAACATTTAAAAATGCTAGCAGTTTTTTTTCAGTCATCTGTCTCAGATGAACAAAGGCCTGGACTCCATTTTCATCTACTCATATTGTCTTAATGGCTGTTATCTAACTAATTTAAGACCAACACATTGTCAAATTTCTTCATCGGTCCTCAAACCATCCTCAATCTGTAATCTACCTTACTTCACAGATGGAACAAGGGTTAGAATCTGTCTATAGATCACTGACCCTGGCATAAAGAACAGTCCCTTCCATTATTTTTCCTACATTCTTGGCTCTCACTCACTGGGAATGCTGGAATTCCACATTATGTAGACAGTGTGTCTTGTGGCTTGGTGAGCAGCATCTCCAAGATTCTACGTTTAACCTTCAAATGAACAAACAGGTCATTTTAGAGCAGGCCAGACTTGGACCATGTGAGCTTCAGATGTTCAGAGCACCTCAACAACCCAGAACTCCTTCATTAAAAGGAACTGGCTAGAAAAGTTTAAAAAGCTACAAATTAATTGTTTTAGTAATTTGTGGGAATCCCAAACAAACTTAATTGTTGAGGACATTCTTCGGAACGTCTGTTTTTTATTTATTAATTTCATGACTGCATCCCTTCCTAACATTTCCCATAAACATCAGCTCTTTCCTCTTATCCATCCTGACCCTGTCCCATAGTGCATTACTGCAAACAAATATGCTCTTCTTCCTGAAAGAAGTAAATATTTACAAACAGCAGTACAACAACATGTGCAGGCCCAGTGCCTGGCCTCACTTCTTTCCATGATGTTACATTATGATCATTCATACTAACAGGGACCAGAGTCATAGACCTCAACTCGGACCCCATAATCCCTCTTTCTTAATTGGTCCCTGAGGGCAGATTACCACGGTCCGTTTGTTCTCTGAGAGAAAACGCGAGGAACATGTGGCACTGTCTTCCAACCCAACAGTCTAAAAGAAAAACCATAGGGATCCGAAACTGAAGTGGTTATTGGTTCCAGCTATTTAATTAAAGCATCACATTAGAATTAATTTTAGGCATTTCTGCATCTCAAAAATATAAAAAAATTAGGTGGCAGAACTACAGTCTACAGTTGTTGGTTTTCTAAATTACCAAAATAATTTGTGCCACAATAAATGACATATTTTCACACGTTTTGATAAACAAAGCAGGCATGTTCTAAGGTTCTAAAAGCTTAAAGACAGGCATTAGTAATGAATATAGACACTCAATCTGATCATCCAAGGCCAAAAACACTAGTCACTCTCTCTGAGACACACACACACACACACACACATACACACATACACACATACACACACACATCAATCATATATCCAAAATGTTTTGTAGAACTACAAATGTGAATACAGTGTTCCCTCGCCACTTTGCGGTTCACCTTTCGCGAACCATTAAATATATTAATGGAAAAAATATATTGCGGTTTTTGCAGAACTTTTACATTTAAAGAAATCACAATAAAGGAATGTTATAAATGATAAAATATTAGGATTTACAGTAAATAGCTGTTGTAGCTACTCAATATGTAGGATATAACGTGCTGTAAGCTTGGTATGGACGGAGCATGTGTGATACGAGAGTGATGTATGGTGTGTTAAGTAAAGAGAACATTCCATTACTTCAGCGTGTTGTTGTAGAGAGGTTAGGAAAAACCTAATGGCTCCAAAGATAGTCTGTGCAGATGGGAGACAGAAGGTCAACCATCACTGCATCTATCCACTAATCTAGAATTTATGGCTAGACATAAGCCTCCCCTTATCCAGAAAAATCCATATGAAACAGAATCCTGTCTGAACTTTGCAAAAAAACAAAACAACAACAACAAAAAAACACCTAAAGGACTCAAGATTCTCTGGTCTGATGATTAATCATTGGCCTCAATTCTAAGCATCACATCTTGAGGAAATGTCTGCTTCAATACCATCCTTACAGTGAAACATGGTGGTGGCAGGATCATGCTGTGGGTTTTTCAGCAAAGTTCATATATAATATTTAATGTATTATATTATATATATATTATTATTATTATTTATTTATTTTTAAATGTAAACTTGATCCATATCACTTCGGACCTCAGACAGGGAGTTCATCTTCGAACAAGAAAATGACCCAAAGCATACAGCCAGGACAACACCGTAGTGACAACTTCTTGATTGGCCCTGCCAGAGCCCTAACTTGAACCGAGTCAATCCTCTCTGGGAAGACCTGAAAATGGCTGTCCAATGACAGTCATTGAGAGGATCTGTGAGAAGAACCCCACATCCAGGTGTGCAAACTCCAATTCAAAATAACTGAATCTGGGTCTGAATACTTATGGCAATGCAATATTAACGCAATATTGTAGACATGACGCTTAGAATTGAGGCCAAAAATAGTAATTCTGAATATTTGTATTTTCACTTTGGCATCATGGGTGCAGAATGACAGGGGGAAACTTGAATTTGTCTTTATTTTAGGCTACAGCATAACAACATGTAAAAAAAAAAAAAAGTGAGCATGTCTGCAGGCTTTCTGGATGCATAGTATATCCCATCTGTAAATGTAGCAGATGGTCAGATCCTGAATATCCCAACATGCTACAGAAAAGCAAATATTTAAAAATTCTGCCCATGAAAAAAATCTGTAAACACTGAATATGGGTAATTAGAGCAGCACGTGCATAAGCAACGACGTAATGCTGCGTGCTTAGTGCAAGCAGAAAAAGTCCAGACTAAGGCCAAGTAAGTGTCTGGGTCTGTCCATCACGAAGATGAATTATGAGCATTTTCCTGTTTTAACATGAATTAGGACCTTAAAAGGTTTGAATGTCCACTGACGGGTTTGAACGTCTACAAAATGCACAGGAACATGCCTGGGCCGGGCTAAAAACATTATGTATTTGGAATAACACACATGATGTAGCGTCGGAAAAAACATGCATTTAAGTTGTTAGATATGTTAGAACATTTCTCCAAAAAATTTGTCCAAAAACATTGCTTTAACAGATGAGTGTGAGTGATTACACAGAATTAAGGTAGTGTTCACACCAAATGGTGTTCCATGCATGTGCATAACTTTGTTTTAAGGATTGCTATAAGTTCATCTAAATATAAACAGTTAAACTGGAACCTCTAATCCCATTGACAAAAGTCTCTGCATGTACTAGCCGCTGAGTAACACTTTAATTCATACAGTACAGGAAAGGTTCCACACACCTGTTTGTATATATGTGTGATGCAGCACAGCTGTGTGTGTATGGTAGTCCTGAGAGTGCAACTGTTCTCAATACATGCACCTGTCTTCTTTTCTAGCATGTGCGTGAGAGACCTGCAGAGTTCACACGTAAATTTTGCCCCATGAGTTATACTTTTGAATTGTCCTGATCGTGTCCGTGATTTTGTCAGCAGTGTTACAGTCCAGAGGGTTTTTGCCACAGAGGGCAAAAACACATAATAACAATGCAGGTAAAACTTTCCTGCAGCTACCAAGGTAGGTGACAATATAGTGGACTATACCACAACCAGGTGAAATGAAAATATATTGCACAGAGAGTGATGGGTTTTTCATGTAAGCCTGGATGCTTATGCAACTGGGGGAGTTTTTCCCCCGCTTCTCACCGTTGGTTGCTCATATATTGGTGGGGGGAGGCAATCTTTGTGAGCTTTCGCATATCTTATACTTTTTACCCTGCTCCCCTTCCAAAAAAGTGTTCCTGGGGTGCTATCTTTCCAATAATCCAGTTTCTGATCAAGATTCTTCAGACAGTAAATGAGCCAGCTTGACATCCCATCCCTTTTTTTCTGGTTGCATTCTAATAAAGAGACTGATCAATAATGAGATATGGTAAATCAATGTTATATCTATCTAATTATTTTATCTAATGGTGGCCTAAGAATTTGGCACAGAAAAGTATCTGTTCTGCAACAAGATCTGGGAAAAGGATGTGCAGTTTTGTGTTGGTTTTCCAGAAGAAAAACACAAAACAACTCATGGTGAGGACATGCAGACTCCACACAGGTGGAGTCTGAGGTCAGGCTTGAACTGCAGATGCTGGAGTTGTTAGGCAACCGTACCAAGATTAATCCAAGATTCATGAAGAATTCTGAGAGGAAAGACTGATGGAGGAACAGCGAATATATCCCAGATGCACCAGTGATGGAGTGTTCCTTATGCGTCCTCTCCAGCAGCCACATGATAGCTACCATAATATTATGGATGTAATGTGGGGAGAGTCTGTGGTTCAATGTGAAACATGGGATTTGGGTTGCTCTCAAACATTACCTCAATGTGGAAAGTGGCCTTATGCATTTATCAAATTGTGCAGCACTACAGGACATTTTTAAAGACAGATTTGTAATGATCACACACACATACACACACACGCACACGCACACGTTAAAAAGCCCCCCAGGAAACCCCATACCTTCAGGTCCTTCCAATCCTGCAAAAAAAAAAAAGAAGCATTCTTGGACAGGTAGTTACCCCTCTTTCACTTTCTTCATCGGTAGTTCCATCGGTCATGAATCGGATAAGGGGAGCTCCATTGTTGGTCTACTTGAGCAAAATATCTTCAGCTAAGGTGTGAAGATGGATAAGGATATCTGTGAAATATTGCAGGAGTGCACAGCTTCAGCCCTGAGGAACAAGGTCCAGCAAAGTTTAGCGATTTCACAACACAGGAAGTAAAAAAAATTATTAAAAAAAATCAGTAGAAAGCAGGTCAACACCCTGCCTCTACTTTCCCAATGTATATATTTTGTAGCAGACAGCCCAGTGGAAACACCTTATCAAAGCTCCTGCTTCCCCAGTAACTAGCAAGTCTTTGCCAAACACAGGAGGTCTATAAAGCAAGGATAATGAGATAATAATGAGACTACTAACAGGAACCAGATCTGGCCTCGGTCAGGGCAAGGCTGGACCAGGTGCTGGGAAAAACACGAACTAAATTGTTGAAAAACGGGAGCAAATGTCTGGGACAAATCTGTAGGATAATCTTACACATGAAGTGCTATTAGGCACAGGCCAAGATTTATGTGATAAATGTCTTAAAATCAATCTGACAGGTAACTTTAGAAGGACACTTGAGAAGGAAGTCAGGGTTTGGTTACGCTACTGCTCACCAACAATTAACAGGACTAACAGTCATAAACAAGTCATATAATCTTATATAACCATGGATATGTGGTTCACAGAGGTGATAAAACACTCCCAGGACAGACCTGCTGTGGTCGAACATGTACTGGTTTAACAAGCAAATCTGTTCAGTTCTCAGATGTAGAGGGGCAACGTATGGCCCAGGACCTCCCCTCACGTCCTGCTTACCCCCCCATGCCCTTCAAATCCTAGTCAATAGAGAGAAGCCTGCTGGACCTGATCATTGCCCTGCTTTCCCACGCTGTAGAGAGCTTGCCCTTCTGCCCTCGTGCAAATAAAGCCATGAAAGCAGAAAGCAGGCTCGTGCAGCTAAGCTCACCATAAATAACCGAACATGCACTCGCATGTAAAGCACAGACTACCAACACTCTCTGCTGGCACTTCCACACATGCTTGAGCCTTCTCCACTCGCCTAAGAAAATGCTCCATACTCCCACTGCGTGCATGAGTACTTCTAATTAACCGTTTTTTTTTTTACAGGTTCAGGTCAGCTCAGGTCTGAAATGCAGGCTTTTCCAAACTTAATGAGCAGGTAATGGTAGAACTGCTTCAACTTTATGATCGGTGTTAGGGTTCTGTGATACGAAGCAACACATTACAAAAATCTGATTAACACACTCGAGTTTAAACTTCTGTACTTACATTATAATTGCTGGTTGATAGAAAAATGTTTCTGGGTGAAAAATATAAATTATGACCGAAGCATTTCCAAAAGACTACCTCTATACATGGGGCATTTTAGCACCTGTTTACATAATATGCACCCACATCAATGCTTAGTGACTTTTATTAAACTTATTAAGGCCATTTTGGCCACATTTGTGCAAATGCCTCAGAAAAAATATATGTTGAAGGGAATTATATTTGAATTATATATATATATATATATATATATATATATCCTCTAACTTTTGTAAGTAGTATACATGCTCTTTAACTACTCTATTATATTCAACATGCCATGCGTTGTGCTTCGTGCAGACTCTCTCGCTATTTAAATGCCATCCAGTCCATTCCTATCTTTATCAGTGTGCACTCATGTGTGTCCTGTTTCCAAAGTGTGTTTGCGTTCAGAAATTTGCAAGCCTGACCCAAGCCTTAGCGTGATGGCTCAGAACACACACTGGCCCTCTGGATCTATAAAGCAGACCAAGAAGGCAGAATTGAGTTACTGAGTCCTGAATGAACCTTCAGTCTTGAGGTGCACTAACCAGACCAGTGTGTTTACTGAGCTTGAGGCTGTCTGGAAGTGAACCGCATCTATAGTGCGAACATAATGAGAGCCAACCACAAACTCCAAGCAAAATGGGTTCAAGGTGCCACGTTAAACGTTTCAGATAGAATATAATAAACAAGGTTGAAAGCTGAGTAGAGGGACGTATTCATGCAAGCATCTGACTGACAGTCTAGTGCATTGTGTTGCCGAAACATACTCAGTGTAATGTTTAAGGAAATCGATGTGCATAGAAGATAGAGTTTAATATAGCTGGGTTTCGAACAGACAGATCGCAGGTTATGTTTCGAATAAGCAATGTTTAGGGAAAGGATTTAATATCATGGTCTGATGGGAAAAGATAGGTTGCAGGTCAGATTTTTAAAGCCCAAAGCTTAGGTAGAATAAGGTAAAATGAAATCTAAGCTTCGTAGGAATTTGGGTGATTTTGTTGACTTTCCCTAGACTTTCCCTAACTATTTCTTGCTCCATTTTTTAAGATACATTCCCATTTAACTTAATCGATCTACTAACATCCAATATGTAATACTTAATGTGCTATGCAAAAACGAGGGATTTCTTCAAGATTCAGATTCAAAATGATTTACACTAACCTCCAAAAGGGTAAGTAATATATCACCAAGCTAAGCTGTTTGCTTTTTTAGTGGACCAGCCAATTTTTATAATTGTGTGTGTGTGTGTGTGTGTGTGTGGGTGTTACACTGGCACCCAGAGCTTAAACTAACTCGAACACTCTTGAGAGCATCACTGCTGAATGCACGTATGCAGCAAATTTGTCACTGCTGCAGGACGTGTGTCTGGCGTTTGGACTCTTTAAAGTGTCACCTGTCACTTGGACTGTGAGATGATGTGCGCCAGACGTCCAAGTCTGCACTCACTCTCACTCTCGTCTGTCTTTCTGTCTAATGCCGCTGTTCCTCACAATTGCTCCAGCCCTACCACAGTCCAGAGTCAAGCCAGTCTCATGACAGGAGAAGTAATTCTCATGGGCACAGAGCTGTCAGAGGCAGAGGTTGGATGGAAACAGAATAATTCTGGAACTAAAAGTCCAAGATGCACAAGAACAGGATAAGAGAGGGAGAGGGAGAGAGAGAGAGAGAGAGAGGGGCAGACAGACAACCAGAGGAGAAAAATAGACAAAGAAAGACAAACAGAGAGAGACAGACAGATATACATACAGACTGACAGAGAGAGAGAGAGAGACAGACAGAGACCAAGAGAGAGAGATACAGACAGACAGACAGAGACCAAGAAAGAGAGAGACAAAGAGAGAGAGCGACAGACAGACCGAGAGAAAGAAAAAAGTAAACATATTATCAAGAGTTAAGAATAAATAAAATGAGATTTTTTTAAATGTTGTTACTTTTAGTAATTTAACAGAAACCCTCATCCACAGAGAGCAACAGGAATAGATGGAGAGATGAATAAGGGCTTTAAGAAATTAAATTAAAGTGCTAAAGAGGGTAATGAAATAAGGTAAGTGTCATTGAAAAGTGAATTTGTAAAAAAAAAAATAATAGAAGACACAGAAAGTGCAGAGACCACAGGAAGGAAAAGTGGAATAACTATATCAAACAGAAAACAAAAAAGGAGCAAATTCAGGGAGCACTGGAAAGGAGGGAAAGAAAGCCTGTTGGGAAAAATGAACAAAAGTTAAAATGACATAAACATAGTTTTTTCTTGTGGAAAAAAATCTGCATCAATGACTACTTGTGACAGGAGCAATGTTTTAACAACACTAGTCATAAAGGGCGGGAAGAGAAGGGAAAGGAAAAGGAAAGGCAGGATGAAACAAAGAATGAGACAGAAGGGAAGTGAGGAAGGAGGTTGTGAGGTAGATATGAAAACAGGAAGAGAGAAATAAAGAAAATGAATGATTTGATGAAAGAAAGTAAGAAAGTAATGGAGACAAAAAATGGTGAAAGAAAAAATGAAAGCAAAGAGAAAAGTATAAAAGAAAACAATTACATCAACTGGAAGAACAAAATGGTAAGGGAAAGTCAGGAAGGTAATGGAGGAAATAGAAAAAGGAATGGAAAGAATACAAGAAAGGGGAAAAGTATTTAAAAAAAAATAAGTGGGATGTGTTTAGGCTAGAGAATTCACTCAAGACAAAGGTAAAACCATTATTCAATGATAAATTTGATAAATGGTATAACCCTCCTAATTAAGACTGTAAAAACAGTTGGGATTTCTACATATATGTATTCTTACTTGTGATTGTAAATATTCCAACATATATTATTATATAATAATATATACATGGCTTGAAAAGGCTTTTAATAAAAATTCAGACATCTCAAATTTAGACCATTGGTCACATCTTCATTAAGGTTGCAGTTGCACAAGCCACAAAAGGCATGGTATGTTCATGTAAATAGTTGGTATCTCTGTAACTTGTTTAATACACTTTATTGGCTTCTCAGTTTCTGAATTGAATTGTGTCACTTGCAAATAGATGAATGTTAACATCAGCTAGTTTATAACTTGATGCCCAAAGTTACAGTTTAGCTGACTAACGTTAGCTGTTAGTCTGCACCTTTATTTCCAGCGTTTGGCACAGCATTTTATTAGCAATCAAAAATGTCATATTTTATCTAATGTTAGCTGAATCTGGTGCTCAATCTTTAGCAGTGATGCAATGTAGGATTATAGAGATGGTTTTGACTGAAATATAGGGGTTTTTTTTCATTTCAAAATTATTATGAAACTATGAAAAAAAGCATTTTTAAAAAAAACTTTTGACTACTTAAGCAAGGCCCTTAACCCACCATTTCTTGAATTGTAAGACTGTATGCGTTGTAAGCCGCTCTGGATAAAGGCGTCTGCTAAATGCCATAAATGCAAATGTGTATGGTCACCCAAAAGTGCCAAAACACACAGACAGTGATGGGGCATGGGCAGGATCAGGTCCAGCAGTTCTTGTGGGATCCTGTTCATATTTGTTTTGAAATATTCAATAGTTTTTGTAAGCATTGTATATTCCTGCACACATTAGGCAATAATAAGCAAGACACTGTAAGGATTGTAAAACTACAGTTCACTGAGGTATGTGCCTGTGCTGTAAAGACTTCCCTGTACATCCTGGAAAATAAAGTTGTCCAGATAAATTAAATAAATATGTAAAAAAAAAAAAAAAATATGTCTAAACACTATTTATGGCAGTAAAATTACACAACGTCTGGGCAGATATTTACTTGTTATGAATAGGTGGGTTTGTTGAAGTGAAACCTATGACCTGTAAGACTTGACCTTCACACTGATATCGATGTTCACGCTCCAGCACATTCCAACACAGCGCAAAAGATTGTGGGGAAGAAAAGTCTGACTGCTTCTTCCATCACCGAATCTCACAATGCACAAAGTCTGTGGTAAACAACTGCTGCTTTGCTCTTCATCCAAACGCTCTCATGAGTTATTGATGAAAAGTCTACACAAGTCTATCGATTTTTCTTTCAGTCCTTTGAAGAACTTCAGGACAGCTCGTTTAAATATCAGGGAAATCTGTCAGGTGTGAAAAGAATGAATACCTCTCAACTGTGAGGATCAGAGAGTGAGAGATAACTCAAAGAGAAAGAAACCAAACAAACATGAAACACAGAAGTGCTTGTAAAGAAGTTTCTATCCAAAGGGCTTATCATTTATTTACACAGTCATGGTATAAAAATCACAAAAGTTAAATAATTGGAAAAGCGAATCATTTCTTTTTAAGCATCTCCTTACAGAATGTTTGTTTTACAAATATCTGCAGCAGTGTTTCTGTCATTCATAATCTAGCATGGACAGGTTTGGGAACCAACTTCAAAATCAGGTCCTCTGATTAATGAGATGGGATGATATAAAAGGATGGACACTTTCGTTCATGAGTGTACTATATGATAAACAAAAGCAAAACGTATTTTGAGTATTTTCCTCTGTTTATATAGAAGAGGATCCAAGACCTAACCTGAAAATTAAGTACGTGAAAAAAAAAAAAAATCCAATCCATCTCAAGAATTCTGCACAGTACATGCTACCTAACCCTCGACAGAAACAGCAGCTACTGAGAACCTGGTTTGGAAGCCCAACCCAGGATTCCAACAGGAATTGCTGGTTCTAGCAGCTGGCTCCTAACACCAGTCCACTGTGTTTAAGTGACTACTAACTAGAATTTATGTTCAATTCAATGACTACAGACCATTTCTTTACATACAAACAGATAAACAATTTGTAAAAAGTTTGTAATTGCAGAGCAACAAAGTACATGTATGTGGTAAGTGTAAGGTGTACCTAATAAACTGATTTGGTGAGTGTATGTGCAATATGTATAACTACTAATTTGTCCTGTTGTAAACAGATCAACATCAGAAATCAATTTTTCTGCCTTTCTCAGCTCGATGCACAAGGTCCTACAGATCCTCTAATGTTCTTCAGACTTGTTCTGCCTCTTTTCATTTTCTCTGTCAGTTAGTGGTGAAGCTTCTCCATCAGCCTTACCACATATTAAACTCCACATGCTTCCACCCTAATTATTCAGTTCAATCTGGTTTCTTTCTGTTAGCATACGGCCACTGAAACACTTTTTTGACCACAAGCCCACAAGTACCATGTCTCATCACCACATTACAAGGTGATTATGGGAAATGACATGGAAATGCTTTAACTTAGTGGTGGCTGAGAGAAAGGAGAACAGATGCACTGTTATAACATGAGCCTGTGGGTGCTGCCTGCAATCAAGCAACTAGGAAAAAGTGCTTAGATAATCTGAGATGATCTCCAACTAACTAAAAGAACTCTGGTATTTTAAGGATCTTCGCCCTCTTCTGGAGCTATTATTAGCTATCATCACCTGAATCAGTGATACTAGCTAAATGTCATCTTAATGTACAGAGGATAAAACATTTGCCAAATCTCTAATGGTGAGACAGAAATCTTCCCTTTAATCTAATCAGTTGTGGCCAACAACTATCTGATTCATTTTAGTTTCAGACAAAAGTGTTTAAGATTCAAAAATATATTTAAAAAAGAAAGAAAGCATTAAAAAGAAAGAAATTATTTACTTTTCTATATTTCTTCATTAATACAACATGTCTTGTGACCCCTTTGTGCAGCAATCACTAAAAACTGCTGATCAGTCCTGCGCATCTGCTTGGAGGAATTTTAGCCCATCCTATCAAACAGAATAGGCAGCACAGTGTTTCGGTGGGTAGCACCGCTTGCCTCACAACAAGAAGGTCCCGGTTTCAATCCCAGGGTGGAGCGGCTTGGGTCCTTTCTGTGTAGAGTCTGCATGTCCTCTTCATGTCTGCGTGGGTTTACTCCAGGTACTCCGGTTTCCTCCCACAGTCCAAAGACATGCGTGTTAGGTTAATTGCCGTCTCCAAATTGTCATTGTGTATGCAAAACACCCCAGCCGTGTAACTGGTCAAAAGCCCAGATAAATGGGGAAGGGTGGAGAAAGCAATAGCAAACTACTCCACTATCCTGCCAAAATTCTTCATGGATCACATCGATGAAGGACAGAAATGTGTGGAGAGCGATGATCCATCGATCGATGATCCAAGTAACCGAGAGTCGACTGCGACTGTTAACCCCATCCCATCACACAGAATACCGTCAACTAACATGTTTGAAGGTTTCTCAAAGCGAACTGCTTACTTCACTTTCTTCCACAATATCAGGACTTTGGCTTGCCCATTACAAATCATTAACTTTATTCTTTATTAAATGTTCGTTGGTAAAACAGCTTGTGTGTTTAAGGTTGCCTTGCTGCATGATCTAACTTCTCCTGACATTTCCTTTCGGATTTACTGGTACAATTTATTGTTTCATCAATGTTTGCAATCTTCTTGCCTCAGATGCAGCAAAATAAAATTGTTCTTTCTCTAGAAACAATGCTTCTAATTGAGAAGAAAGTTGTACATTTAGTCACATCCATTCAAATAATAATTTTCTAATATAATTTGTGCTTGTCAATGTGATCTTTTTCCTTGTAACTCTCTTGTACTCGTTTAATTGATGCTAGATTCATGAACACTAGCATTAGCTAACTTGAGAGAGGCCCTCATGGACTATTACACAACTTCCTCTTGATGTAATTTGTGTTGGTTGGTAACTATGGGTTACAGCAGTCTCAAATTTCTTTCATTTGTAGACTTCTGTCTGACTCTGGGTTAGTGGTGTTCCAACACTTTAAATGGGAGTGAAACCTTATCCTGCCTGATCAACAACTCTTTTTTTTTTTTTTTTTTAGGTCCACAAAAATGTCTTTTGTTTATGTTTTGACAAACTTTGAACAGATGTGCATCATTAAGATCAACATTTCATAGATTTCTGTTCTTTAAATAAAAGGTGTCCACTCACACCTGGTCGTCAAACCAAACTGGTTTGCATACATTTTCAATATTCTGATCATTTTCCTCAATAAATAAATTACCACATATAATATGTCTCATTTATTTGACTAAGTTCTCTTTATATAATTTTTGGCCCCGTCTAAAATATCTAATGATGCTTTAAGTCGTATCTAAAGAATAGTGAAAATCCTAAAAGGTGGCATTTTCCCCAGTCTTTTCCAAATGTACTAATAACTCTGGAGCTGTAAAAACTGTGCACTGATCAGATATGGGCCCCTCAAATATTCCTATTGATGAAATAAACATGCCGACCTGCTTGTGAACTCCTTGTGAAGAAGCCAAAGCTCGGTATTTAGTTACAGATGGTTTATAGACAAATACATGTTTTTCAGTGCTCCTGCATCAAGGGCGGAAAAAGCTGAATCCATATGATTATAACACACAGACTCCATCAACATCAGACATCCATCAACTGTGTTAGATCAGACTGCACCATCAGCTGTGATGGCCATATGCCACATATGTGACTATAAAAAGAGAATACAGTCCACAGCACTTGACGCTCTTGACATTTCTTGAGGCTGACATTCTGCTGACATATTTACAAGCATTTCTGCACAATGTCAAAGTGTTCCAGAAACTGTACATGCTGAACATCTGTTGCATACGCTAAAAGAAAGCACGCTCCATCTACAAGTAAGGAAACTCAGATTTCAACCCCGGCTATAATCAAGAATTGAAGTCGCAAGATCGAAAAGCGGTGGAATGAAAGCAAAAGAGGAGAATCCAATGGAGGCATCTGAGTGATGCAAATTGGTCCATTGTGAGTCAAAGTCCTGATGATGTAACATCCACCTCTGACCTGAAGCTTAAGAAAGCATAGAGTAGTTTGGACGGGGCATGTGTGAACTCATTTTGCTTTTGTGAGCTCATGTTTATGGAACCACTTTCAAATGCATGAATCTGTCCAAAGACATTGCCTAAGCACATGCCTGAGTACTTACCCTCCAATGATAGTAGCTGAAATGTGATCCGTTATTCTCTGAGAAATTACCATTAGTCTAGGAGCAATTAACAAACAATTCTTTATTGGTCCAGCAAGACAAAGTTTTTAGAAATTGCTCTTGGACAATGGAAGGAAATAATAAATCTTATGGGGCAATAAAAAAAGATCATTATGATTACCTATGCCACAGCCTGTGGTTAATGGTTTCTGCATTTCAGTCTCTCCCCAAAAAGATTTTGTAGCCATTTTGCAGATCCTGCATTTAATTCCAGGGTTGCCAGATCCCAAAGAACACCAAGCAACCAGGTCTATGTTAATAAGTTGTGAAGTAAAGTCTCTTAAAATAAGCTGACTTGGCAACCCTGTTTGATTGCTAGCCACGACTAAACTACGTTTGCGTGCATGAGCAGACTAAGAAAACTGATTGAAATCAGAGTAAGGGTATACATACACTGAGAACTCAGAATACTGAGCTCTTTATCCCATTTCTAGGCCTTTATATCGACTGAGAACTCAGAGTATGCTTTTAACATGACCACTTTGTATTTTTTATTTATTTTTTCAATAGTCTGTATAAATCCAATTATGATTAAGTGCATGTAAACACATTTCTTGTCAACTGGATCAACAAGTTGGATCAGCAACAAACATGGTCTGGCATAAAAGCTGTAAACTCTATGGGATAGTAAAATGTAATATTAAAGGTAGACTGGCAATGATAGCATTATTTCAACAAAGAGGTTCATTTCTGTTAAATCATAATGCAGTGATCATATATTCAAAAATGGCAATGATAAATATTATGGGACAATAAAAAATATCATCTGTTTTATTATGAGCAGCATTCTATTCTATATTCAACTCCATTTTAACAAGCCAGTTTCTTAAGTGCCCAGCAGAACGATTGTGAAAACTACTGTCCAATTGTTGCTCAACAGGTAGAATTTACAGAATTAATCCATGCTTCCCATTATCGTCTTTTTTGGTTCCTGTTTTACACATGGAATATCCCATAATATGCCCTACCTAGATCCTGTGAAAAATGTGATATCCTTGTTACACTGACTTTATCATTAAGCACCTGTTTACCTAACATACTGCTTTGCCAGAAAGATGTGTAAATTAACACAGCTCATTAGTTTAATGAATAAAGACAACAGACATAAGGTGAATAGCTGACGTGTTCACCTCCAGGCTCTGAATACAAGTGTGTGCAGGTCTTTCTGGGCTCGACTTAGTCATTCTTGGCACCGCTTCAGCAGTGGAATAGTAGAAACCTGATCCAAGTTTTTGCTTGTAACAGCACAAATCTGCGGGAAAAGAGCGCTCTGGAGAACAGGTTCTGCACAGTGCAAACGCTGTGCATGCTAATTACAGCTAACGGGGGGCAAACAAAATGCTGTTTTAATGCACAGGGCTGTAAAACGTCATCTCAATGATGGAGAGTAGAAGTACAGATGACCTACATGAAGCAGAACACGTAACTGCAATATCCGTGGGACGCTGGAGTGATTACATTCTTCCATCAATCAACATACATAAAGACAGATGATCTTCAAAATGAGACGTCACATCTATATAATTTTAGAGGCGATCCATTAAACAGAGGCGACCCAGTGAAAAACAGAATGAAGGAGGTTGATTTTTAAAAATGTTAAGCGACTCCAGAAATTAATACAGTGAAAACACAGATCTCATACACTTTCGACTCCTAGTCTGACATGGATCAGCACTATCTATTGCCAGAACATGGCAGCAACATGCAAGAAACTTGTATATTTAGCAACCTTATCACATGTGGAACTTGTAGTTATTATAAGTCAGAACAACTTCCCATGTGTAGACAGGAAACCAAAAAACTAAACTAAATGGTTAACTAAACCATTCATAACTTTTACGGTGCATTTTATTATGCAGCCATATTTATCGTCTCAAAGTTATGGTTATACGAAAAGTACACATTTATGTAAAACCTTTCTCACTGTCAAGGTTGGTTTTCAAATCATATACCTTCGATACTTGCTGGCACTGTAATGCGAGGAGGTTCACCCTGCCAGTGAGGTCTTACCTGATGTCATGCCTGCCAAAGGACCCAAACAAAGGATATGTGGGAAATCTTAAGCAACTGGAACAGTATAATGCACAGCTATGCACCGTTTAATGACCGCATTACGTTGGTAATTGACCAGACAATACAGTAGTGCAGCGATCCCAAATAAGTATATACCTGCTAACTATCAGTACCATAGTTATAAGCAACTTTATGAAAAAAGACCAAAGTACCTTAGAATGAGTGGACTACCAACTCTCTCTCACACACACACACACACACACACACACACACACACACACACACACACACACACACACACACACACACA
>JAVSBV010110046.1:0-22025 GCA_033117975.1 Parotocinclus spilosoma | reverse complement strand
GGGGAGGGGGGCAGTTCAAGGTGATCGAGCTTGGAGTGGTGTGGGGGTTTGGGGGGAATGTGTTAATGACTTCAAATTGTGCATAGAAGTCATTTAAGTCGTTGGCCATTTTGAGATCGTCTGTAGAACGAGTTGCTCTGGACCTGTAGTTGGTGATCTTTTTCAGTCCCCTCCATACAGTGGCAGAGTCGTTAGCAGAGAACTGCTGTTTTAGGTGTGAACTGTACTTAGATTTAGCCTTCGACACCTCCCTGCTAAATCTGTACTTCACACCTCTGTAGCTGTCCCTGTTTCCCTCTCTGAGAGCGATCTCCTTCTGCTAAAGTACGATGTTTCCACCCCCATACCTTATGGTTGGGATAGTGTTGGGATAGTCGTACTCATCCTTCTTCTTCCTTCAAATACGACGAGTGGAGTTCATACCAAAAAGCTCTATTTTGGTCTCATCCTCTAGATCATACAGATGGTCACTGGTGAACTTCAAATGGGTCTGGACATTTGCTTGCGTGAGCAGGGGGACCTTGCGTGCCCTGCAAGATTTTAATCCATGATGGTGGTGTGTTAATAACGGTTATCTTTGAGACTGCGGGCTCTTCTCAGGTCATTGACCAGGTCCTCCTATGTCTTTCCTGATCTTTCTCAGAATCATCCTTACCCCACGAGGTGAGATCTTGCATGGAGCCTCAGACCAAGGAAGATTAACAGTCATCTTTCTTTCATTTTCTAATCATTGCTCCAACAGTTGTTTTCTTCTTACCACGCTGTTGCCTTATTTATTTAATAAAAGTTCATGCTTTACTTATTATACAATATAATTTTCTGGATTTATATTCTGTATATATATATATATATATATATATATATATATATATAAATATATGTAAATATATAAACATATAATATATGTGTGTGTGTGTGTGCACAAACTTGCACTCACAGTCTATTACATACCTTGCCCCTGGAATGAACTTTAACGATCAGCCATAAGCTCAGAATAAAAATAGAACAATATCTTGGGTTCTCCATTTCTAAACAATATATCTGACTGTGGTTCAAAGAATCCAAAACTCTTCAGAGATGACTCTTTTTAACCTTTTTCAGCCTATTTGAACAAAAACAATATTTTTTCTGATTTAACCTAATCACACATCTCTTTTTATGCATGCCATGACACACAAACATGTGCTGAGAATACTGTGATACATTCCTGTTCTTTACAGTTTTGTAACATGTAACATTGATCATTTTCTTCAGTGACTAAATTACCTTGAACACAATTTGTACACTATTTTGGCCTTAATAGTTAACTGGATTATGTTTATCTTCTTCTTGGAAAATGTGATGTTTTAGGCCATACTTATTCAGAAATATAGAAACCTCTGAGGGGTACACAAATCTTCAAGCAGCATTGTATGACAATGTTTACCGCTGGATTTGAATATTAATCTCAACACCTTTTGAAATGATCAAATATGTGGCTTGCTTTAACATTGTTTGTGAGTTACTTGTCAGTTTTACAGGGTTTAATTACTATTAATAACCAACACATTATTTAAGCAGTAAAGTGTTCACATGGTCATCTGGAGAATATGGATTTGATCTTTATTATTGCCATAGCTATCCAAATCCAAGTGATTAGGAAATACCACTATACCACTATATATATATATATATATCATATATAGTGTATATGGACCATTAACAATGTAGGAGCAACAGTTATTGAAAGTAATAGAAGAAGGAAGCACATTTATCTCCTGCCATATGATAGGAAAAACTCAATTAGTGGGTTGGGTAACATCTAGAATTGGATGATGTATTAGATGATGCTGTGTAATATAATGTATTTAGCAATGAAGGTTAACCTGACAGGCCTGCCTTAATTCTGTTAAATGTGTGTGTGTGTGTGTGTGTGTGTGTGTGTGTGCGCGCGCTTGTCTGTCTGTCTTTCTGCTTCCTGTTTCCTTTCTTCCTTTAGTCCCGAGGGTCACCCCAGCTAATGTGAGTGGAGGAGGTGGAAGTAGATCGGAATTAGTCATCACTTGGGAGGTTAGTGTGTGAGTGTGTGTGTGTGTGTGTGTGTGTGTGTGTGTGTGTGGACATGCTGTCTTTTTTATCTGGTCAGAATGTCCTCACACTGATAGCATGTACAAAATATTCATGAATTAAGAGACGTTTGGTTGATCCCCATGAGAAAAGGGCAGCATTTATCTTTAAAATTTAAAAGATTTAGATTTGTGTAGAGAGGTATTGGCTAGAGTTAGATGTAAGTGTAGTGTTATATAATTATTTAATGACATTTAACCATTGACAGTTTTGTGCTTGTGTGCATGTACATGTGTGCTTGTATGTACGCTACTGAAATCTGGTTGGACCTTGCCTTAAACAGCTTTTTTTAACTGCAGCAAAATGTGCATGCTTTGATAAGAGTAGATATGCCTGGCTGGGAAAAGTAAAGAAAAGCAAAGGCGCTTCTAAGATAATAAATTTGAAATGTTTTCACTGAAGTTTTAGAACACTTTCAAACGACTGTGTTCTGTCTGTCAAGAATTTTCTAAGGGATAATCTTCTGTTTCAGTTTTAAAGAGTAAGACAAGAAAAACAAAAGCCATGTCTACCAAGATTAAACATTTCATGAATTTATTCATGTACTTAATAATATTAAACCTAACATGGAACTTTCTGAACTTTAAAACTTTTCAGTAAAATTAATTCAACTGTTTTGTGAGTCTGGAAGATTAATTTATCCGTTGTTTTTTTGTACATTTGTGCATTACACTTTTAGCTGCATTAAAGTATCTTTTAAGCTTGTTATTTGGCGCAGTTTTGATACATTTCAATTTATCGACATGTTTCTATCACTGTATTTCTGTACATTCTCTACATTCTGTTTCATTCTTTGAATGCATAAAAAAGCAAAGGTTTGATCTATAAATACAGAGATTAATATTTTGATGTTTACACAATTAAACTTAAGAGCTTATGATGATATATAAAGGATAAGTTTCATCATATGAAGTACTGGGATACAATTATTTATTATCATGGTGAGGATGTAGTAATGTGATTGCTTTATGTGTGTGTGTGTTGCAGCCTGTTCCTGAGGAACTCCAAAATGGCCCTGGTTTTGGCTATGTGGTAGCATTTCGCCCTTACGGTGCCACCGGTTGGATGCAGGCTGCTGTGCCTTCAGCGGAGGCCTCCAAGTATGTCTTCAAGAATGACAGCATCCAGCCATTTTCCAAGTTTCAGGTCAAAGTAGGGGTCTACAACAACAAGGGTGAAGGACCCTTTGGGCCAGTTGTTACAATCTACTCAGCTGAAGAAGGTTGGTTTGCATATTGACTATTACAGGATAAACGAAAATCAACATGTACTGTCTTTGTATTTGCACATTCTACAAAACATGTCATGTTTTGTTTAGTGGTGACTGTGAGATTTCATTTGTACTTTATTTCTAATGATAAAATGAAATACATGTTCACTAGAGGGCTACTAAAAGCTACAACTATGTATAAGGATGTGGAAATCTCAAGTAAGAAGTGGGTCCAATCTGATATCTTTAAAGTTAATGGTATTAACCATGTATATTTTAAATGTTATAAAAGGTTTTATAAAAGGGCAAATAAGCAAAAAAGGCCATATTATTTATGCAGAATTTTCTGGATGTCCACAAACTTTCGACTGTGTAGTGTTGTTAGTCTTTCTCAGCAGTACAAAACTGTAATGAGAATATTTTATTGATCTCAGAACCTGGCAGGGCACCAACACGGGTGAGAGCTCAGAGCCTGTCAGCTTCAGAAGTTGAGGTGACGTGGAAAACCCTCCCTTGGAGTACGAGCAGGAGGCGTGTCCTTGGCTATGAGGTATGAAAAAGAGGAAAACATTTACTAAAGTGCTTAGGTCTAAACAGTATTTAAAGGTGTATTGGGAACATGTGCATGCACTATGGCATTTTCATTATGACAGTATTACTAAAAACTGGTAATAGAGATGTATTTGATGGCAGATACACAGCAAACTGAACTACATTTCTGTTTTGTTAACGTGTAAAGGTAGAGAGTCAATCCGACACTAGTTAATTCACCCAACTCTGAATTGCGTCAGCAACATATTGGTGTGGAAATAAAGTAATGGTCTTAAAGTTTGGCATATAGAATCAACCGAAAAAAGTTTATCCCATTAACTTCACAGATATCTCCTGTTATTGCATTAGGAGGTGTGGATTTAGGTTATCTGCCTTAAGCAGATTCATTGTTCAGCTGGGTGGTTTATTGTGACATTCACATAGATTCATATTTTTTAAGAAATACTGTTTTCAGTGTGCATGTTTTTATTTAACACTGTTAGCTGTGCCACTTGATTTAAAAATTGTTGACTGTGTGAATTCAAATCACCTACTTGGTGTTCCTTTTAACACACCTACTTTGTTATTTGTAATATACTGTATTATTCAACACTATTGTGATGTTAGTGTGTGCAACAAGTTTAATTGATATGATTGCAAAATATTTAAATCTTGTTACATAAACAAGTTAAATTGAACTCTGCTGGCATTAAATCTTCCCGTTTTCAGTCAAATTTGCTGTGCATGATAATTTTAAACTCATTAACGAGCTCATAACTGGAGGCAGGTGTTGAAACAGGAAGAGCAATAATTGTGGAAGTGCTGTACGCTCTTTAGACTTAAGTGTCCAAAATATGACACTTTCATGGGTTCCATTAAGACTAACTTTTTAGAGTTGTACACAGGACACACAGTATAGGTTTTTCCTGAATGATTAATTTCCCCCCTTTTCAGCCGAACATCAGAAAAATCAATGTTTCTGCTTGTGACTTGATTGCAGGATTTTGTGCTACACTAAGTAACTAATAAGGCTTTAAATCTTCGCTGCGCTCTCGTATTGATGCTGTCAAGCTGTTCATACATTTTAGGGCAGCAGATACTCTACCTAATAGCATGAAAGTGGACTCAACTTGCCTCTGCTTCAGTCTTGATGAGCTTGTCTTATTCACATTTTTCCTCTCCATTAGCTCTGAATACAGCTACGGCTGAACTAAAGACATTTTGTGATGTTATTAAGAATGTCCAATGAAATATTCAGTTATTCATCTATACGATTCATCAAAAGCTTCTGGCTGTGGCTTGCAGACAGTGTTAATAGATTTAATATGAGTGAATATATATTAAAGAGAGTGAAAACTTATAAAATTTGAACAGAATATATGTCTAGTTAGAGTTCATGTCTAGTTCAAGTAAAACATGAATACCTTTAATTAATTTTAACAAAACATAAGACTCAAAGCTGTTATTGTTTAGCGTTTATGGTACAGTCAGTCCCCAAGTAATAGTTACTGGAGTGATTTATAATAGTTACTATATTATGTAACTTCATGCATATTTCAACTTAAAATCAAGTCTCATGAAGGGTGAGAGTGAGTGAGTGGAGGGGAATATATGTACTATTTAAAAAAAATTTATGCATAGTAATGGAGCAAGTGTAGATCATAATCAAAACCTGTCAAATGGTCAAACCAGGAAGTGGAGCTATCAGGCAAATAATCAAAATGGGAAGAGGCAGAAGCTTTGCCAGATAGTGGCCCAGAGAGTAAAACCAGTACATCCAAGAGAGTGCAGAATAATGGTCAAGTAGCAAAGTTTGACAGCAATGAAACTTTACAAGGCTACGATAGTGTGACTGGGATTTGAAGGTCCATGTGTGAAATGAGTGAATGGGGAACCAGTGTGTCTGGTCAGAACGTAGACCAAACAGATCATGGTAGGAGGTGTGGGGGTAAGTAAGGTGATGCATCCATGTGTTAACTTGTAGTGGGTTGGTGGGTGACAGGTCCCAGAGGCCAAATGGTGGCTGGAAACCAAGCATGCACTGAAACAGATTTAGGCCAGTGAATGAGTGGGTCAGGGAGAACTGCACAATCTCTGCCCAGAGGTAAATGCCAGTATATGCTAGGTTTTGGTCTTTCCCAAGTGACTGGTACACAGAGAGGAAATAGGACAATGAGGTGGTCCTAGAAGGATTCTTTTTGCACTAGACTGGAATTAGATACTGCTGAAGGGCTCAGATAAAAAACCCAGCAGTTGGCCTGGGTGAAACAGGAGGCAGGCAAAATGGATTTACAATATCTCATAAAAGTGAGTACACCCCCTCACATGTTTGTTTCTTTTCATGGGACAACGCTGTTAATGATGTAGCAGGATTTGGTTTACTGCTTCCAAACCATCTTCTGTTTAGATTTCTCAAAAGTCATTTAGAATTATTTGTTGAACTTTTATGTAGTGAACCACTCCATCCAATCAAAGGACAATTTTGCAGTTTTTGCCCTTGCCAGGGCAATTGAAACACTGCTACACTTTGGCTTTCAAATAATTAAAATTGTGAACTGATAAAAATAAATAAAAATAATATGACACTGATGGGCAGAAAGTCTAATATCCAGAATTTAAAAACAAAACCGTTTTTATTTGTTTATAACTCTTTTTTTATATCACAGTTCAATTGTGTCCTGAAGCATCCATTTTTCCCTGTCTCTTTCAAGTTGAGATATTGGGAGAAAAAGGATAAAGAAGACACAGCTAGTGTGCTAAGGACAGTGGGGAATCGGACATCAGCCATTATTCATGGGTTAAGAGGGAGCAGCACATATTACATCACAGTGAAGGCCTACAACACAGCCGGAACTGGGCCACCAAGTGCAGCCATCAATGTTACTACCAAGAAGCCTCGTAAGAACAATTTAATACACATTTGCAAGCCTAGATGCTGCAGAAATTAAAAAGAAAAATTATTTACAATAATGTAGTTGTGATTTCACTCAAAATGCATTTATGTTGTTTGTCTCAAGCTCCCAGTCAGCCTCCTGTAAAGGTTATGTGGAATTCATCCAACTCCAAGATCATTCTGAATTGGGAGCAAGTGAAAGCTCTGGAGAACGAATCAGAGGTCATGGGATATAAGGTGAAAATTATTTTGGTCTAGACCATACAAGGAAAAGCTTCTTTAGTGAGTTTCAGTGCCATCAATATTGGAAGTAAACTAAATATATAAACTTTTTTTAATGTCTTATTTTTCAAAGGTTTATAATATTATTAAATACACTGCTCACAAAAATTACTGGATATTTAATTATAGGATTTCCAATTTCATTATCTTAAATCTATTTAGTTATTTATTTAGAATGTTATTACTAATTGAAATTTAATTATTGATTAAATTTGTATTATTTACTTAATTTTACTATCACTACAACTTAATTGTTTCAATTAACATTTAGGCCACCCATGGAGAATGGGTCCCTTTTTGAGTCTTGGTCCTCCCAAGGTTTCTTCCTCCTATATTCAAGCCCTGGGCTTGCTCAACTTGGGATTGGCCTTTTAATAATAATATAATATTGTAAAGCTGCTTTAAGACAATGCACCATTGTAAAAAAAACACTAAATAAATAAATAAAAGTGACTTTTGAAGTATCCACAATTTTTTAAGCAGTGTATATTGAATATATATGTATTTTGCTAGTCTGTTTGTTTGTTAGCTAGCTAGTTATGTAACCACATTTGGTACAATTACAGGCACTCCTGCATTTAATACTTTGAACAACCTCAGTTTACCAGCATAATAGTGTAAGGTGGGAATCTGAGAGAACTTGTTAATTAATAACATCTGTAACATATGTCCTTAGCCCCAGGTTTTCTTTTGTGGACTCCTCTTCAGCCTTACCCAGTTTTTCAGCTTTAGAGTTTATAAGAATTTCTATGGCTTCATTCTGTAACCATTTTTTGACATACGTTTTGGACCACTGTGCTGGTGGATGTTGATGATCCTGCAGCTTCTCTCTGGTATATTCCTGGTTGTCACAGATCGCAAGATTCCAATGACCTTTGGAAGATAAACAAACTCACAATAGTATGGATCCTCTACCAAACTTAAATGTTGGATAAGTTAAGTTATTTTTTTACCTAACCAACCATTTTACACCACTCTGACCAATGGTACTGTGCAACTCTGTAAAAACAAAATTTAAGAGCACTCTCTTAAAATCAACATATCTGAATGTATGGCGGCAATTTTATTTTGGTATCTGACAAATTCCAACACAGGCACACCTCACTGAACTTCATGAACTACTGATTAAGTGATCACCTGAACCAACTCATATATACTGAGGAAAGGTACAAAAAAAAGGTACAAAGACAATTGAAAGCTGAAATTGAAATAATTAATTAAATAATTATTTTTTTATTTTTTTATTTATTAATTAATTACATTTCTGAACTTAAAACATTAGTTGTTTTTGTATATTAAAATGAATATAAACTTCTATTATTATTTGTTTTATTAATTGAGACACTGCAGCTTTATTTTGAGTACTCGTTATTTACAATAAAGAAATGCTCTTATTATTGCTGAAAATAAATATTTTATTTGTCAGTAATATATAGAATAAAATGAAACTTTTACAATTCCTACATAAATCTACAGATATTGTAAGTCTACAAATGCATTGTAAGTGCATTTAGCAGGCGCTCTGCATCAAGACAGACACTGCGAGTGATTATAAGCCGCAAAAAGTTTAAATCTACATGAAATTATATTTTAGTAGTAGATTTGTTTATTTAATAAAAATAAAGCCAGGATAAAACCACATGTTGTGTATCATTGTGCACAAGTTGCATTATCACGCTTAATATCATGCTATAATGTAAGTCTATGTGTAAGTCTAATTACAACAGCATTTTTATTAGCTTTAAATAATACATTATAGATTATATATTATGTATAATATATTATATATTTGGATTATACCCATACAAAACAAACATGATTCATGTAATATCTTTTATGAAATAAAATGGACGCGCTATTTTCACAAGCACAAATGCATGAAATGAAATGAAGCTGTACAACAGATAAATAATAAGATGGACCTTACTATGAGTCAACAATAATAATTATAAAAACTATAATTTGAATTACTGTTAGGTACTAATAAGTAATATTCATGCCGATTTTTACACTCACCCATGAGTTTTGTTTCGGAATATGTCTTGGTGAGGCAAACGCAATGAAGTCTTCACTTTAACAATATATTTCTGTTTATATTATATACTTTTAAATACTTGTGGTGCGAGAGTGCATGAGTGGGCTCAATCAAACAATCTTTCTTTTTCGCAATGCTTTAGCTGGCTTTGGGAATTTGAAATGCTGTTTTCATTTACACGTCTTTCAGCGTATTCATTTACAAGTCTATAGGCGCTTAATCGTTCACAGCAGGGGAGTGGGATATTTTCCCTGGCTAGCCTCTTGCGAAAATTATTGTGGCTTTGGGGATTTTAGTCTTAAAGAGACAGTACACATATTACTGGCTGTTACAGTGAGTGAGTGAGTGAGTGACAAACATGTGGGTGGCGTCACATGGGCATGCTGAATAGTGATAACCGAATTGTACAATCACTAACTGTACATTTTAAGTTTCATTGATTGTTTATTCTACTTGTTGTACATTTCTTTGCGTATGTTCTTCAGAGAAACTTAGCCAGTTCTGCTGAATTATGTGTTGAAAACTCCCTGAAAGCAGTGTGTCCATTTTAGGAAATACTTAGAATGGTCCATATTTTAGCTGAGCATATCATATGTCTGTCTAACTTATCCACTTTCAGCTCGTTGAGAAATTGGGTTCCACCTTTATCATCTTTGATTTGTGGAATGTCTCTGCAGGTTTTGTACAAGCAGAACAGGCACAGTCATCCCAGAGTGATGGAGACCAATACCACATCGGTGGAGCTGTCTTTGCCTCCAGATGAGGAGTACATTATTCAGATCAAGCCCTTCGGAGAGGGAGGAGAGGGCAGCAGCAGCAGACAAATCACAATTCCCAGAATATCTGGTATGTATGGGCTTAAAATATCTGCCCTAGGAGAAAGTAACAAAAAATGAAAAATGTTATAAGCCTCCCATTTCACTGACATTAGTAGCAAACAGTGTATGTTAAATGTAGCTATTCAAATGCCTGGCTTGGTTAACAGTTTGTGAAAAAGGACAGCATTTGTCCAGGGTTTACTTGAGATGAACAAAACACATCTTGTTTTATTTTGAAACTGTGTTCGTTTTAATTAATTGCACATTTTGTGACAGTCGTCAATTTCATACTAGCACATATACTATTTATGGTATATTTATGGTATGGTATATATTAAGGGTATTTGGATAGAGTCTTGTTTATAGATTGACAAAAGCCGGAGAAATTCCAAATGGTACATTGTATACAGAAGTAGGGAATAATAAATAAGAGCCACTGTTTCTGGTGTATTGTTAACTTAGGTTGTAGACAGTCTAGACACACTCTTCTGGTGGCTCAGCGGTAAAGGTAAAATGCTGGAAACAGCTGTTCCTGATGTGATTTGATTTTTATCCAAATATAACAGCCGGGAGAAAACTCACCACATTTTAAAAACAAAACCACAAGGATACGGTAAGCAGGAATTTCCAAACATTGAATGGGACACATGCCCTCCCATCACCAACACCAGCCCCAATACTACGTCTATAGTATGCAGCATGTTATTTGGGCTAAGGTACCTTATGGCCTACATTATATTGATGCCAGGGTGTAGTATCTAGAGCTTGATTATGTTTGATTATTGACTTTACAGTGGAACATCAGAATTTCTAACTTAATTGGTTGCAGAAGTCCAATTTGTTCAAAGTCTGAATCAAATAGCCCCATAAGAAGTAACATAAACCAGATGAATCCATTCCTGATCCTTTTAATGATTAGACACATGATTAAGCATGAGGGAATGTAATACAGCGCGTAAGTGAATAACTTTATGCAAACCAAGATGAACACAGCAAGGGGAAATTGAATCTATAGACTGATATAATATACAACCCCCTAATCATAAAACAGTTGGGAATATATAAAAAATGCATATAAAACACACCGTGTCTCTGAGTTTTATTATTATTTAGACAGTATAAACATGAGATAGTTCATGTTTTGTTTGGTCAACTACATTTCATTTGTTAATATTTATCCATTCCTGCATGTCAAGCCTGCAACACATTCACCTAAAAAAGAAATATGTTGGGATGGTAAAGCATTTACCACTTTGTAATGTTGCCATTCCTTTTAACCACACTTTAAAGACATTTTTCAAAAGAGAAAATCAAGTGTTTCAGGTGTTATTTTGTCCCGTTCTTCCTGCAAACACGTCTTGTGTGCAACAATACAGGGTCGTCATGGTCAAATTTTTTTTCATTTAAAAAATCTCCACACGTTCTCTGTTATGGACAGGAATGTAGACATGCTATTCCAGGACCTGTAGCCTCTTCTTCCACAGCCATGCCTTTGTAATGTGTGCAGCATCTGAAATGCAGGGTCATGTGTTTATTAACAAATATAATTAAGTTGGCCAGACAAAACACTAAATATCTCAGATACATACTGTTTGCAATTTAATAAAAGTCAAAATATGTTTGTAATAATGTTTGAAACATGGTGTGTTTTAAGCATATGTATTTTCCATACTCTCTCATACATATAATACTTAAATAATATAATATACATAATATAATTATGATTATTCCCTAGTTCTTTGTTTTATTTTATTTCTTCTTTCTTTTATGGCAGTTGGTATACTGTATTGGTGCATTATCACCATTGGCTGGTGGTTAGAAGATCGCACCACTATGTCTTTTATTTAATGTGCTGAAGTTTTTTGAGAGCAAAAATTCATTAAATAAATGTTCAGTTTCCAAATTGTTAGTGTAAAGAAGCATTTGAATGCTGAAGTTTCACCATATTTACTTATATGTAATAGTATCTAAACATAAATAAAATGCCAATAAATATGCAATAGATATGGCAAATTATATTATGAGGTACGGATTTACATTCTGAGCCAAAAATTACATGCTTAAATAAAAAAGCTTATATAGAAAATGTGATTTTATTTATGTAATTGAATTACATTTTTTTTATTTTATTTGTCCGGTTCCAATTTTTTTTTTTATAGCTTTTTTACCTACTTGAATGTAGGCAGTCTGTACCGTGCCTGAGCACATTTCACCCCAAAGTGCATTTTTTTTACTAATATGTACCATGCTCTGGCAGACTTGAATATACTATGTGTGTGAGACAGCTGTCTGTCAGTGTGCCTAAGATTATTCCAAACAGACACAAAAGTTTAACCATACATTCTTCGTGCTGAAGAAACACATCTTCTCTATCACAATAGCGTATTATAGTATTATCTATCACATAAGCGTAACGACATCAGGTTCACCTTGGTAACATCTAGGTCAGAATGGCTAAGATGGTGGCAGTTTTTTGAAAACTGCTTCTCTCTGTCCAATGTTACTCCCCTTCTCAAACTGGGCAAAATGTCTTCATGTACGTCACAGATGCATTTCTAGCAGTCACTGATCTCTCAACAAGAAATACACTTCCCAAAAACTTTTTGGACGGGCACGACTTAGTGTCTAATCAGAACACACATGTAGTCACTAACATATCTTTGATGTAATTTGCAGGTCCGGTTTTGCAACAATCCAGCCTTTCTATATGGGAGCAATATTTCTTTGTCAATGTGTAGAAATAGGCATCCGGCGTAAAATGTGTGCCAAATTTATTCTGCTGTGGCAACTGCTAAAGAGGGTCATGATTTACATGTTTTGGAAAAAGATTTAAAGACAAGGATCTGCCCAGTTTATTGAAAACATTTTCTTCATTTCAGTTTCTGTCCTTTCTCCAGGTCCTAATGCAGTCGGATCTGCATCCAGCGTGTCCACTCTTTCGGCCCTCAGCACAATAGCACTTTCCCTCACAGCCCGGACGTCGTTATGACACAGCGCCACATGCCATAGACAAGACACTCTGGTGTAAAGAGGACTTGTTTAAAAAGGAACATCTGAGAGAAAAGACTCAGATTCTAACAATAAAATCACCACACGATCAAACCTGCTTCAATTATAAAGGTCAGGAGGAGAGTTCCTGAAGAAAGAACCTACTGGAGTCATAAACAGAGGTTTGCAGTTCAGCTGGCTGTTCAGAACAGGATGTCAGTCACTGAACTGAACTTGTCGTTACCAAAGCTGATATATAAATATATAAATAAATATATAAAAGATATGTCTTATGCATACTTTGTACGACATAGCTAGCTTTTCACCGAGGTTTTGTTTTTATTCTTGCTTGATCAGAGGAGTCGTATAGCAATTGTTGTAGATGCATGTCATTTACAAGGTTTTATAGCGAAACGCAGGTGTTCTGATTTATTATCAGTTCAGATGAAATGTGCTAGATTTTAGCTGTAGTTGTTAAACTATGGACAGTCTTATGACATCATGTTCCAGGATCCAGAAATCTGGAGTTGCCCAGGATGTGTGAACATTCACTCAAAGTGAATCCTTGCACTATAGTAATTTCTGTGGGGGGAAAATGAAAAGGAGAATAAAGAGGGAACAAAGTTTGATCGATGACTGGATGCATAACATGAATACTGATGATGCTGCACATTAAGGCGGCCATGTTAAAAGGCCACTGACTTTCCATTGACTTCCTTATCTTCAATGTTAATAAGCAAACTTCAGCCTAACACTGAACAGACAGACATCCATATGGCTCTACTGTTAAACCCATTCTCTGCTTCACTTTGGTCAGTTCTTTGCCTTGTGTGTGCCTCATTGTGTGGTTTTTAAAATCCTCAGGTCCTCAGAAAAGCCTTAACTTAATATTTATTAGTGTAGTCTCCCAGCATGCTGTATGCTAATGCTGTGAGAGATAGAAGATTGTGCTATAAGAGGTAGTGCATTGGGTAGGAGGCTGGGGTGTGCAGCCAGCTTGGATTTTGAATTTCCATTTGGGGTTTTGGGGCCATCATTCGTAGTTCATCAGTTCTATTTTTCTATCTTGTGTCATTTATCCATGGCTTAAGGGCAATACAGCATATCATGCAGAATAGCCATGTACCACATTTAGCTCTGATACAATTATTCTGCTGCTGACCTTTCTGTTCTCTTTCCATTCAATTCCATTTTGGGATCATTACATTATGATAGCTAGCTCATAATCTTGTGAGGTTGAGGTTAGTAAGATGTAGGCTACTTCAAACTGGTACATTTCTGAGACTAGCATAAAGGCAACATTGTGTAACACGGTTTTTGTATATCTCAGATCGTTTATATTTAAGGGGAGAAAAAGCAAAAACAGGTTTCCTATGAGTTCTCTGTTTTTACCTATTAAAAAGAGAAATAGTGCTTAATATCGTGGACCTGTGTCGCTTTGCATGTCGGTGTATTCTACTCAATTTCCACACATTTGCTACTGATTGAATGCCTTGTGATCATGATGAAGTGCAGAAATAGAAAGATTTGTTCCCAGAGATTTGTGAATATATGTGCTGTAACCATCTATCTCTCTCTCTCTCTCTCTCCCACTTAGTTGTCCTTTCCAGCAATGTCATGAGAAACATAACTGTAAAGTCCTAGATCATTTTATTTGCTGCTGTCTGTTTATACCAGGTCTCAGAATAAAGTTTTTTTTAAAACAAGCACTTCTAAGTTTCCTAATTCGTTGATATGGATGTCTGATTCGGAAACAGTGCACAGTTATGCACCATTTCACAGCCTTTTAACTTATCTTTGCCATTCTGACGTCTCTTTGCTTTAACGACTGAGGAATTAAAATTATACTACAACCCAAATTACACTGAAGTTGGGAAGTTATGTAAAACGCACAATGATTTGTAATCCTTTTCAATCCATGTTCAATTCGGTACACTGCAAAAACAAGATATTTAATGTTCAAACTGATATTGTATTTTGCAAATATTCACTCATTTTGAATATGATGCCTGCAACACGTTCCGAAAGTTGGGACAATGGCAACAAAAGACTGGAAAAGATGAGGAATGCTCAAAAAATACCTGTTTGGAACATTTCACATGTGAGTGTCATGATTGGGTATAAAGTGTGCATTCCCGAAAGGCTCAGTTCACCAACAGTTTAAGAACAATGCTTCATCATACAATTGCAAGGAACTTTAGGATTTTATCATCTACAGTTCATAATATCATCAAAAGTTTCAGAGAATTTGGAGAAATCTTTGCAAGTAAGCGACAAGTCTGAAATCCCAACATTGAATTCCCGTGACTTTCGATCTTTCAGATGGCACTGCATTAAAAAGTGGCATCATTCTTTAACGAATATTACCACATGGGCTCAGGAACACTTCAGAAATACCATTTATCAGTGAACACCATGTAAAGCGAAAGCCATATATCAACAACACCCAGAAACGCTGCTGGCTTTCTGAGATGGACTGATGCAAAGTGGAAAAGTGTCATGTGGTCTGACAAGTCCATATTTGAAATTGTTTTTGAAAATCATGGACGTAGTGTCCTTCGGTCTAAAGAGAAAAATAAATTTCCAGATTATTATCATCACATAGGTGGGACAGGGAAGATGGTAAAAATTTATGGGAAGATGGATGGAGCCAAATACAGGACCATTCTGAAAGAAACCCTGTTGGTGTCTGCAAAAGACCTGAGACTGGGACGGAGATTTATCGTCCAACAAAACAATGATTCAAAACATAAAGCAAAATCTACAATGGAATGGTTCACAATTAAATGTATCCAGGTGCTAGAATGGCCAAGTCAAAGTCCAGACCTGAATCCAATCGAGAATCTGTGGACAGAGCTGAAAACTGCTGTTCATAAACGCTCTCCATCCAACCTCACTGAGCTCAAGCTGTTTGGAAAGGAAGAATGGGCAAAAATGTCAGTCTCTTGATGTGCAAAACTGATAGAGACGTACCCCAAGCGACTTGCAGCTGTAATCAGAGCAAAAGGTGGTGCTACAAAGTATTATCTGAAGGGGGATAAATAATAATGCACGCCCAATTTTTCAGTTTTTTATTTGTTAAAAAAGTTTAAAATAGCCAATACATTTCGTTCCACTTCACGATTGTGTCCCACTTGTTGTTGATTCTTCACAAAAAAATAGAATTCAATATCTTTATGTTTGAAGCCTGAAATGTGGCAAAAGATTGAAAAGTTCAAAGGGGATGAATACTTTCGCAAGCCACTGTACTTACATGCATATCTCCAAGTTAATATCTCTATTTTGTAGATCACATATTACCCACATACAATAATACCAGTAGCAGTACCACCAAGTGAACTGGACTTCATTGCCCATTCATTCCTGCAACATGCCATCCTTGCCACACTCTAAGTTCATTAAATCCCCTGTACCTTGATTGATAATATTCACCTTCGATTGTCAATGCTGGCTTCAGTCCAGCCCTTCAGTATCTCAGCTTCAGACATACTAGTACCTGTTTTTAAACCTGGACTATTGAATAGTACTGCCTATTGCTTCTCGACTCGGTTTGTAAGCCTGGTTATACATTCATCGCACAGAAGAGCGAGACCCAATGCCCAATCAGAAAATGTGTGTAATGATTGAATTGAAATATGAAATGATATAATGAAATGAATGAAATATGCCTGAGACATCCTAATATTTGAATAAAATGTAAATGTTTCTCCTGAGTACTCCAAAAGCACATTATATTGACATATATTCATGTTAACCCCGTTAGCTTCTGTCAGAAATCCAATCTAAACTGTTCATATATTACATTATTGTTAATTAATTTCTCTTGTTCTTGTAAGTTTACATTCAAGCCTTTTAAAGTTGAGTTTTTACATTTTGCAAGCTGCATGTCTGCATGTCAGGTCTTACTCAGAGACAGGTGGTTAAAATGAGGTATGCATATGAGCATCTTTGAACACACAACCTTGAAGCAGATGTGCTACAGCAGCAGAAGACCATGCCGGGTATCACTCCAGTCAGCTAAGAGCAGGCAACTTAGGATGCAGTTTGCTTGGGCTCCCCAAAAAGGGACAATGAAAGAAAAAAACATTTCCTGGTCTGATAAGTCCTGAGTTCTCCTGCAGCACTCAGATGGCTTGGTGAACGTTTCATCATAACCACCATGAAAGCATGGATCCATCCTGCCTTGTATCAAAGTTTCAGGCTGCTGGTAGTGATATGGTGTGGAAGATATTTTCTTGTCACACACACTCTGGCCCTTTGATACCAACTGAGTATTGTATAAAAGCCACAGACTGTATTGTTGCTGACCATGTTCATCACTTTATGACCACAGTGCACAGTGTATCTTCTGCTTCATTGATGTGCAGCCAACAAATCTGCAGCAACTCCATGATGATATCATGTAAATAATAAATTAAATCTTTGAGGAATTTTAAAACACATAAAAATCATGTCACAAACAGTTACGGCTTTTCGGGGGAAAAAAAGTGGGTCCAACCTGCTACAAACAAGGTGTACCTAATGAATTGTCTGATTAATTAAAGGCCATGTCTATATGAAGCAATAAACACACTGGCTGCCATATTTAGAATTGAACGTAAATATGCAGACTAATAGTTGATAGTGTCTGCTGCTTGTGGGGTAGACTTTATTTAGTCAAACCTAATCTGCATTTACAAATGGCATCTTGACATCACTACGTGTGAGGTGCTGTAGATCAGACACATTGCCCCAGTATTGTGCTTTGCTTTCAAATTTTGTCAATGAACATTTAAGTATTAGAAAAATATTTAGCAATCTGTACATCAATAAAGTGAGGTATGGTATTCAACTATGCATTGAATAAGATTAATAAAATGGTGTGAATTGTGAATAGCAGCCCTTGGATCTGGTGAGTTAAAAGTATACAAACCCAGGACAGTGATCGTTAGGTTTTTACCTATATTGTTAGGGTTTCTACCTTACACCCCGGTGCGTTCCACCGTACTCGCCATTACAGAGCAATCGGTGAGGTGGTTTATATCATCCTTATTGTTTATTGTTCGTTGCCAGGTCGTCTGATTCCATTTGCGCACGCACCTTGACGCGCCATGTCCGATTGCTCTGCCGTTCGCTACACGACACTCGCTGCGATAGGTTTATGGTCAGTTGGTTACATCCCGGGGCTTGTAGTGCCGAAGGACGTGTAGGAGGGGAACCTCCGAGGTAGTTAGTGTTTTAAGGGCACACTGAAAGTTTCCTTTCTGCCGTAACGCGCGTTCCATCCTTGTCACCTTTCGAGCCTCACTCTAGCCGGCTGCCCGCTCTATATGAGACACGCCCCAGCTAGAGTTTTGCTACCTGGCTGCACGTTTTAAATAACAAAAGCCTCACTCCGGCCGGCTGGCCGTTCTTTTCCTGAACCGGCTGGTGCGGGAGCGGAGGTTCCTATAACGCCCACCAGATGGGAGGAGGGTGAAAAGTCTGTGGTTTGGATGAGAAGCATCCTTGATGATGTTTTTGGTAGATGTCCTGAATGGTGGGTAACTGAGTGCCTGTGATGCGTTGGGCTGTCTTCACCACTCGCTGGAGTGCTTTGCGGTCAGTAGAGCAGCAGTTGCCGTACCATACTGATATGCATTTAGTGAGTATGCTCCCAATGGTACAGCGATAAAAGTTCTACAAGATCCTGGAAGACAGGTGTACCTTCTTAAGGCTTCGAAAAAAAATTAAGATGCTGCTGCGCCTTTTTGACCAGGATGGAGGAGTTTAGAGACCAGTGAGATCACTGAAGATGTGGATGCCGAGGAACTTGAAGCTAGACACCTGCTGCACTACATCTCCGCTGATGTAAATGGGAGAATAAGCTTGGCTTCTCGACGTCCTCTAGTCCATGATGATCTCCTTGGTTTTCTAAGTGTTGAGCTCAAGGTTGTTGTCTTGACACCATGAAGACAGATGTTGTACCTTATACCTGTAGGCCGCCTCGTCGTCGTCTCTCTTTATATATATTTACACACTTTGTGCAGCAGGTGTCTCCAGTGGGTCCTAATTGGAGAAATTCATAGAAAACCCACTTTAAAACCTTGTTGCGTACATTATACAGCATAATATCCCGATTACAATTCAAGCGCATATGACAAACATTTTAGGAGAATGAAAACATAAAACAATTAGCCGTCTAAACACAATTACAAGTTTCTCACTTTATTAGCAATGAAGTGGTGAAAAGTAGTTTTACATTTACAATTTATTTTCTGTCAAGTTTTATTTGACTGAACAGGAGTAAAATATGCAATATGTTAGAAACTTGTAAATCTTTTTTTTCTATTGACAGTTTCCATCAATGGTACCCATTAATTAAAGTTTATCAAAATAACCACCATATTAAAAACAAAGGTGTTCTGCACTTTGAGTTGTTAGGATTAATAAGGTTCCATTAATCTATTACACAAAATTTAAAGATTATACAATATTACAATCTCGATTTAAAATGGATTTTCTTAAATGTTTTTGTTGAGTTTTTCCCCATCTTGTCTTAGTAAACTTCCAGACACTGATAGAATAATTATTCACATTTGTATAAGATAAGCCTGCTGTCAGTTATTGTAAATGTATATTTTCGAACAATAATTTTATTAAGAGAATCACTCCTAGTTTAATCCATTTTTATAAAACGCTGCATTTTCAATTCTATTTAATAACTAAGTTGTGCCACAATATATGGCACTGTCTCAAATTATTTCAATAAATTATTTCCTCCACCCTATGTAGTGCACTATTTTGTTGCACTACTACATTGGACATGAATTGGTAGTAGCTGTACATATTTAAATTAATGAATAGTTTATATAAATCTTTATATAACATTCATGGTTATTATTGTTGTCTGTTATTTTAAGTGCTCTAATAGTCTAAGGAATAGGTGACATTTCACGCAATGCCGCTAGTCTGTTCTCAAGCGACAGTCTGAACGGGCTGAACATTTCGACACACCTTTGAGTGTACCTTTTTTATAGCTATTCTTTTATTATTCATTCATTCATTATCTTCCCTTAAATCCACACGGGGTGGTGGGTCGGCTGGTGCCCACCCGGCAACTCTGGGCACAAAGGTTAAATTAACACGTATGTCTTTGGACTATGGGAGGAACCGGAGTACCCGGAGTAAACCCACGCAAACATGGGGAAGACATGCATACTTTACAAAAGGGCCCAGACTGCTCCACCCTGGTCCTGGGATTGAATCCGGGACCTTCTTGCTGTGAGGCAGCAGTGCTACCCACTGAGCTACCGTGCTGCCCCTATTTGATTATTTTTATTTTATTATAAGCGTGAATGTTTTTTTTCCCCAAGATGGTGATTTGTTATGAAAGTAGCAGACGATCTCCCATATTTCCAGTAGCCTATACTGTGTTCCACCACTGAATCTTTTAGCGGAATGCAGTACCTTTGCCGTTCCTACTTTCACCCCCTGTTTATTAGTAATTTATTAGTAATATTTGCATTTGTTGTGAGAAAACGGTCTACATTATGTGTCATAGACACCACATCAGCACACAAAGATGTTCTATTGGACTGAAATCTGGTGATTGTGGAGGCCATTTGAGTACACTGAAATAATTGTCATGTTTTAAAAAATGCTTCTTGACATTTTACGTTATACTGTACTGGCAGTAGCCATCAGAAGATGGTCCACTTTGGTCACAAAGGGGTTGGATATGATCAACAGTACTCAGGTAGACTGTGGTGTTTAGACAATATTAAGGAGTCCAAAGTGTGCCAAGAAATTATCTCTCACACCATTACACCACCAGCAGCAGTCTGAACTGTTGATACAAGACAGGATGGACCCGTGTATTCATGTTGTTTACACCCTACAATCAGAATGTCGCAGGAGAAATCGAGACTCATCAAAAGGCACTGTTTTCCCAATTTTGTATTGACTAATGTTGGTGAACCTGGATGAACTGTAACTTCAGTTGCCTGATCTTAGTTAAGAGGATTGACAGCCGGTGTCGTCTTCTGCTGCTGTAGCACATCTTTTTCAAGGTTAGACGTGTTGTGTGTTAACAGATTCTCTTCTGCATACCTTGGTTGTAACCAGTGGTTATTTTAGTTACTGTTGCAAATCAGCTCAAACCAGGACGGCTATTTTCTTCTAACTTCTGGAATCACTTTTACAGATATTTGGTCAAATCATTATTTGTAAAGCCTAGAGCTGGCTGTGCATAAAAATCCCATTAGATTATCTGTTTCTGATAGACCAGCCCGTATAGCACTAACAACCATGCCACATTCAAAGTCACTTAAATAACATTTCTTCCCAGTTCTAAAGGCCTTACAGTGAGTCTGTTTTCTTCATAAGGAAAACAAAACTTTTTACCGTAGTGGGATATTTATACCAAGTCTGATGTGTTTTTATTATTATTGTCTAAACACACTGAAAACTAGCTGTCCACTTTTGCTTTCTTTTATTTCCCTTCTTTTAAAGTGTCACAGGGATTTTGCGGTGTCTCTTTCATCATCGGCTTAAAAAGATGTTTTAAAAAAGTGCAGAAAGCAATAGTTTGTGTTTCGTGTACATGAACATATTACAACACAGTTATCCTAGCATAGATAAACCAAAAAAACGCTTACATTTCACAACAATGTTTAGGTATTTTGTAATATCCAGGTTGTTATACTTAGCGTGTTGCTTGTCATTGGAAGTTTTGTGCTCTGCTGCTATGATAACCGAGCTCAGCCTGATTTTTGTGCATCCGAAAAATTAGAAATTAATTCATCGCATTCTGTACAATGAGCAGTTGAGTCTAATAATGGTAGCACGGTGGCTCGGTGGGTAGCATCGCAGCCTTACAGCAAGAAGGACCCGCGTTCAATCCCAGGATGGAGAGACCTGGGTCCTTTCTGTGTGAAGTCTACATTTCCTCCCCGTGTCTGTGTGGGTTTACACCGGGTTTACTCTGGTTTCTTCCCACAGTCCAAAGACATGCATGTTAGGTTAATTGGTGTCTCTAAAGTGGCCCTTAGAGTGTTTGTTTGTTTTTGTGTGTGTGTGTGTGTGTGTGTGCGCCCTACGATGGATTGGCGCCCCATCTAGGGTTGTTCCTGCCCTTGTGCCTAGAGTTGCTGGGTGGGCACCGGCTGGCCCGCAACCCCGTGTGTATTAAGTTTAAGATAA
>JAVSBV010110013.1:0-22031 GCA_033117975.1 Parotocinclus spilosoma | reverse complement strand
TAAAAATCATTAGGGAATGACTCATTTCATTTCAGAAACAAACAACTTTTGAAAATTTGTTGACCAGTGTTATTAATAATTATTTCAACATTGTGATAACATGAATCAGATTTTTCACTTCATGTCAGTTCATATGGGCACCATTACAGCATATGGGGAAACATACCAATATGTAATGCATTATAAAATGTGTTCGTTTTATAGTTCAGCGTTTCAGTTAAATTTACCATGCAGATAATATGAATTGTAATGAAAGCATTGTATTAAATATGAGTAAATGTAAACTAAAATCATTTTAATTAGTGGTCTCCAATGTATGGCTTTTACTGTATTCATAATTCCTTCTGTATGCAGGAATTTAATGTATCCAAATTATCCATTATTTATCCATGATTTTATTAGGAAAACTATACTTACACTGAATAGGTTCTCCCTGATGTAGCCCATCTGCCTCAGCATTAAATGTTTTGAACCAATCTGATTAAAAATAGCAAATATTTTAAAATGTAAAGGTTACTCAAAGATGTATGCTACCATTCATGTCATTTATTTATTTTTATTTTTTTTTTACATTAATGGCATTTTAGCAGACTCTTTATCCAGAGCGACATACAACTGATACAGTCTTACAATTTAAGCCATTGTGGGTTAAAGGACTTGCTCAAGGATCCAACTGTGGCAGCTTAGCAGAGGTGGTATTTGAACCCTGTACATTAACCACTAGGCTACCACGGTGCAAATTTGTATGAGCTGGTTATTAAACTGCATATTACTGTATTAAATAGTATAGGAATTTTTACTATAATGTCTATAGGCAAGCGTCACTTAACCTCTACGATACATTCATTGAAATCGAGTGGTATTTTTGTCTGCTTGTTTCTCCCCGCTTCTCTTTACCACCATAAATGGAAAATAATTGTCAAATATAAACTAATGACTTTCCTACAATGCACATATCAAGTGCACAAATTTTACCTGAGTACTAGCACCTACATATCTCTGTGCCTATAAGGAGGGCAGTGCCAGCCAAACATTGCTCAGCATTTAGTCTGTTCATGCTGATGCCGTATATGTTTAATAAAACATTTTGCACCAGAGCTGTGCTATGCTACTTATTTAGATTTATGTGATTTTTATTGTACTGACCAACCTTTAACTCTCAGTTTTTTTTATTGTAGGGCATTTATATCCTGTAAAGGGTTAGAAACATGGAAATTTATGTCTCTCTGCCTGTGCACTTTCTATAGACATAATGGTTATTGTAGTTAATTTATGCTATACTTGCTATACTAGCATGTATAGCTATGCTATACACCCATTCCTAATCTTAATCTTAGTAACCTAAAGTACATCTTTCTGCTTTCCGTTATTCAAATTTTGTAAACAAGCAAATAAGGTTATGAAGACCAGCAAAAGAGACCCAACAAGTAAAAAATTCAGATGTTACCTATCAATGTGAGGACATTTGGTCAAGCACAAGTGTATGTAGATGTGCACACACACACACACACACGCTCACACACACACACACACACACACACACACACACACACACACACACACACACGCGCGCTCACACGCTCACACGCTCACGCACACACAAAATGATCTGTGCAAACAATGGGCTCAAATAGCCTTGGTTTAAAATAAATAATGTATGTGCAACTGAACTGGGTAGACCACTGGCCTGGGTGTGGGGGATGTTATATAAACTACAAGTTTATATATCATTGCAAGGAAACTGTTCCAACAAGGATAGACATATCTCACGTTTCAATTTTGGAGACATTTTGTTGGTCTTCATAAGTAAAATCCCTGAGAAAAGCTAAGATGTTGGAGTCATTTTGGTACATCTATCCTCTAAATCATCTTCTGCAGATTACTTCATTAAAGGCTTGGCAATAATTCAATATGAAATGTATGAACAAATTGCAATGCTAAGATCCCAACGTTCCTATTTTTGATACAAAGATGAGAATAACACCCGAAACCTCAACGTAAACGAGCCTCGACCATATACAAGTAACGCAAAATACCTCTCACAATTGTTGCATGATAGATTATCTGATGATCTGTAATGTTTACACAAAAACACAATGAAATGTTATATAGCTTTAAGCAGTAATTTGTCCCCAATAAACAAAGAGCACAAAATTGTTGCCATGTACATTTCAGACTGTTTGATGTCACTGTCACTTGGGAACATGGAACATGGGATTCAGGTTTCTGATTGGCTCACGTGTACAGTACAATTATGTGCTGCTTAACAGCCATTCAATCAATTTTAGTTTGCTTTAACAGGTGAGATTTTTCCAATTATTATCGGTCTTTTAATTTCGGACGTTCGGCCATAAACAGAATCAAAATGGCAAAGGCACTGTACAGCACTGCCTAACGCATTCTCCCACAGTATATAATACTGTACTGAAATGTAATTACCATATTCTACTTAATAATTATAACAAATTCCTGTGTTAATTACTTAGTTATGTACTGTTACACCTGCCCAAGTCATGGATTCTAAACTGTTTTGCAGTAAAGTATACAATGTGGAGGGTTGATATATATTTATGATGGACTAGAGAGAATCACTGCATTCACAAAATTACAGTATATGTGGAATTTGGCATTTTCCTTAATGGCTGTGTCAGCTACATTTGTACTTGAATTTCTTTCCATGTTTTAAAATCCACAGTGCAATGCTTATTACTGTGCAGCTCTAGGTAGTCTGAATATTTTAAAAAGTCCACAATCCACGTTTTGACCATCAGAATATACTGCATCTGCCTCACATCATGTATGGGACAGTGTCTGTGAAGGATTAACATAAACTTAGTGTGTATAGCTATTAAGAATGCAGATCAACAGATGAACCAGTGTAACTCAGGCAGACACTACATTCTCTATTACTGCCTGATTCAAATCAGTCTGTCCTAATTATACCTTTGTCTGGATTAGGTTTCTAGTTTTAATTAACAGAAAGCAAAAGCAAGTGGTTTTAAGGGTCAGACAAAGACACTGATAGAAGAGGGCAAACAAAGACCTTAAGTGGCTCATCAGGGCAAATGTAATCATCAAGATGAAATGAATATCGCAAAACAATTGATCTGGAGTCACCCACCCAAAAAAATAATTATCTGTATGAACTACTGTGTTGGGCAGCATCCATTCAAACTGCTAACTAAATGTCACTGAGCCCTTCAGGGGAGTTACAGCATGACCACCTTCTGTCTATTTACATTAACTGGTATCAAAGAGTATTCAAATTAGCAGGTAAACACATTATATTTAAAAAGGTACATTTGTGAAGCTTTTAATTGCACAGCCAAATAACAAAAAAAGTTCTTGAAACAACCTCGACCAGAGTCTAGGCCAACAAAATATCAAAAGATAGCTGGTACTATCAAAACAGATTAACAAACTAGTAACTACACAGTAACAGAAGTTATACAATACTATTGTATAACAATAAACATTTTAACTACAGAAAACAGGCTTAAAATATAACAAAAATAACCCAGCCTGCCAGGGCTGAAATCCCTGCTGGGTGCCACCAAGGGCACCATGCCCCCAATCTGCACAGCTGCAAAAGGCTGCCACTGTTACAATATTTTTATGAAAGGTTAGCAAGGCCCCTCCACAATACCATCAAAATTTACATTTACGTTTACATTTCCAGCATTTAGCAGACGCTAATCCCTAATTCAGAGCGACTTACAACTTATACAAAACTTAAAATGTGAGGCCAAACAGTATTCTGCCATTATATCCCACTCCAACCAGTTAATATCATTTACATAACAGATAAAAAAGAGATATTAAAAAAAAAAATAACAGGCACCTTCAAACATATTCAAATATTACAAGGGAGGTGATTATCCACAAAAAAGAGTAATGTGTTTGTTAACTCTTAAAAAGAAAAAAGAAGAGAAATAAAGTTGAGCATTAATTCACACAGAGCTAAGGAATGAACATTCAATGTTACAGAACTGACGATTGTTTATATAAAACAGTGTGAGATATATACTCTGTAAAAAGAGCATTTCTAACTTAAAAATCACAAGCTTGTATCAGCAAGAATCAGAGCTATCTACACTGCTCACAAAATCTTTGAAATGGCAATTCCCAAATTTTTTGTAAGCAGTATATATTGGAGTATTATTATTATTGTGTACTTCTAACCTGCATAAAGCATTAAAGGGACAAACTTCAACTCTGATGCCCACTGATATATTTTTGGGAGATGGGGCAAGGGGGCAAAGCCAGATTCCATTAAAGTCTAAAATATATGATGTCTACAATATACTGCTCACAAAAATTAGGGGAAATTCCAAACGAAATACCCCATAATTGATTATGCCCTATTTTTGTGAGCAGTACAAAATGGTTGCATTTGTCTGGAATGACTCCTTTTGAACATCTTATATTGTGTGCTGTGTGTTATATGGACAGGTATACACCGTTTAACAAGTAAATGGATGTTTACTTTAACTGCCAAGGTCTTGGAAATTATAAGAAATTATAGGTGAAAAAAAAAGGAATGTCATAAACAAACTCAAAAACTGCAAATATACTGCCTGGCATATAATGTTAGAGTATGCTAAACTAGAATAGCATATTGTACATAGAAATAAAAATCAATTCCTATGTTAATTGCTTATTTATGTACTGTTATACTGTCTGATACAGCTCTTGTGCAGTGCATTTTTCTTCTTCTGCTCTCCTCCTATCACTCTCTGCAGTGGGTCCAATAGCTAGTCACCTCAAGAGACATTCAACACTGCAGAGGTTCACTGCTTCACCAGTTATGTGCTCGACCTTTACTTGACTGTTAGCTCACATTTAAACTAGAAACTGTTCTAACTTATTTGATGAGTTCATTTAACTTTTTTTTACAAGTTAGGCCAGACTTTTTTAATTGCTTGTTCCTCGGATGTCCCTACTTAATAATCTAATGAGAAGGGAGGAAATTATTTTTTTTAAATCCTTATTTTTCAGCACTTGATTTCACTATGTGAAATAAATACAAGGAAGGAGGAAGAAATTAAAAAAAAAAAAAAAAATTTTAATAAAATTTATTTAACCTACAATAAAATTAAAGTGAATCTGGAAAAAAATTAAATGAACAAAACAAAACCGTTGGCTCTCCACCGGAGGGCAGAAAAAGCTAAAACATAAAGTGTTTTTTTTATTTATTTTTTATTTCAACCATTGGTGCCGCAGCAGATCAGAGAAATACCAAAAAAAGGGGGGTTTTTGTATTCTTCAAATATGATCGTCGGCAGATCCGCGAAACAAGCAATAAAAAAGTCTGGCCTTGGTTAACCTTCTGCTACTTGACACTAAGGCATTTTCAAAACTCCAGCAAATGTTATTTGCATTTTACATACTATCCCAACATTTGTAGAATTGGCATGGCAGCTATAAAACAGTTATTTATATTTTATACTTTCTTCATGTTTGTGAGACAAGTGAAAAGCTGGACACAATGGTTAATGCTCCCAAAAAGTGTAATCAGTTCATCAGTTCATCATCATAAGGTTTTGTGGGAGAAACATTTCATCACTCAGCTAAGTCTTGTCAGAGACTTCGACTTTCGGTGACTTCTGGATTATCTTGATTATTGAGCATGCATTGATTATTGAATAATGATTATTACTGTTGCTGCTTATGCCACATCTGATTCCCAGCTTCGGCTTAATTTGTGTGGATATTGTATGTTCTGTACATGCCTGTGTGGGTTTTCTTTAGCTACTCTGATTTCCTCCCACATTCCAAAGGTGTGTTAGGTTAACATATGTCTCTAAAAAGAGTCTCAGGGTGAGTAGGTTAGTGTGGGGTTGGGTGTTTATGTCTTTTTGTTAACAATAGATGTGGTAAAATCGCTTAATAGACTAGATAAAGGGATGTGTGTCTCAATACTTTTGGGCATGTATTGTATAGATTGAAGTGTGGAACTGAAATGATAAGAGGGAGATGATAACATGATCTGGTGCTTTACAGTATTTCTAATCAGCACGCCATGGCTCTTCATTATCCAGTGAACAAAAACGGAGATCCCACTGTAATTAAGATGTCTAATGTAACTAATACCTCAACACACACACACACACACACACACACACTTGACCTTGCAGCTTGTCTGACAGCTGATGACCAAGAGATAGCCGTCTATCGTTAAACAGTTACCATTAAACATCCGTACTGGGATACTACCGACTTTAAAATGAGTAACTAACATAAATTCTATAGATATATAAAGTAAATTTCAAAATTGTTTGTTTTTGAAATTTGAAAGAGGAGTAGAAAATATTTATTTAAATGCAATTTTTTTTAGCTTAATCTTGAACTAAAAAGTATGTTAAAAACTTGATGTCCCAAATATAGGCTATATTAGCATTTTAATGTAAAATAATTAAACAGAAAAAAATGTATTTATTAAGTAAATATAGGCTCTTGGGTGGTGTAGCCTGCTACTAATGTGACCCAGGATAGATTGGGTAGCACTTCACATGGGCACAATTTAGACACCGATTTTCCAATGCCAGTTAAGGATGGATGTCTCCCATTTAGTCCAATTTTGCTTGTTAGCATCCTTGTTCTTTTTGCATTAGGGCATGCAGGAACATGCAAACTCCACACAGAGAGAACCCAGAGAACCCCAAATGGAACCCAAATCCCTGCTATGAGCCTACAGTGCTAACCACCAAGCTACCGTGCCACTTCCCTCTGCCCTCACCCAAGTATTAATTAAAATATTAATTGAACTTTTAATTTGCGTCTGTTGTCTCTGTAAGCTAACTGGGTTCCAAGCCTATGAAACTGGTTTTTTTTAGGTCTGTACCTCTTTTGAGCCAAACCTTAGCACAGATAACTGCTTGACATAATGCCTGCATTTAGACAACATTCTGAAAATTGTTGCTTAGGTTTTATTTTTATTATTTTAGGGCTTATATTTTGCTGACAGGTTTGGAATGCCTATAGTTTCTCTTTGAGGAATGTAAATTTTAGCAGGGGGTCATCTCTTCTTGAGGGGGCTTTGAACCTTCCAGATATTTTATTTCAAAGTCTTGACAATTTTGTAACAACTGCATCAGGTCTGATAAAAGTCCAGCTGTGTGGTTTTTGACAGATTTTATTACCCAACATACTGTTCAAACCAATAAGCATCTTTATGGTGAAAGATCCAAATATTATGTTTGTGTAAAATCAAAAAAAGTGTAAAATCAAAAAGTTGCAATACATCTTCATCAGTGTAGCATGATAAAATGGTGTTCTTTTTACCACCAGCTGTACCCTTCATTACTATAATTAATATTATCCGATTATCCTTGTAATAATAACATTATTATTATTATTATTAATATTATTATTTCTTATGTTTTATGACAGATGGTAAAAAAGCGGTGAATGAGAGTGCACTGCTGTTTTAAGTGAAACTAAGCAAATGTTTTACATCATTAAACCTGAATAGAAACTGACATCATTACATGTTGTTCTTTTTGTAAGATACATTGTTTTATAAATTGCTGTATAAACAGAAATTGTTACACCACCCCATCACTTACTAGCTTTCTGCATTCTTTTGTTGTTTACATGCACCACAGTGTTTTCTGTGTTAGGTCAGATGAAGAAGATAAATTGCCTATAATACCCGTCGCTTTGGGAAAGTGCTTTATAAAAATGCATTAAAAATGAAATATGCAGGGATTTGGCATCGTTCATTTCAGATAGACAGTATATAGATTATTACAATGGCGAAATCTGATGCTGGTGACGAAGCTTCAAGCTTGAGCAACGAGTTTCTGGCTTTGCTCCTGATTATCAAACAAGTTTGCGTGTGATATGACTTGTTGTAATAAGCATATCATAACATAAGACACCCAGGGTTGTGTGGATTATAATCAGCTGAGTGAGTGCTGGATCAATAAATGAAATAGACAAATAAACTTGTGCACACGTATCATTATGCATATACAAATAACAGCTCACAGTTTTCTTCACAAATCACCCTTCTGCAAAGTGACTGAACTTTTAACGTTCCCATATCGCTCCATCGCAGAAGTTTTTCCAGCTCATTCCGACACATTCAGCAGCTTTCTACACACAACAAATAACTATAACAAATTACAAAAAAAAAGGTTATAACTGTCTTGTACACCTTAGATGGTGCACTACATTGTATAGCTTTTGGAAATAAAATGCTTAAACAGAATGTGCCATCATTGGCCTGGATTTATTCTGAACTCTTTCAAGCTAGACACAGTTCCAGAATTATTCCAGAATGTTAAGCTTTTGGTGTCAAAAGGTAGAAAATGGATTATTACACATCTGAGAGGTCCATTTGCATTTGGCATTTACAGCATTTAACAGACGCCCTTATGCAGAGTGACTTACAATTAATACAGTCTTACAATTCAAGCAATTGTGGGTTAAGGGCCTTGCTCAGGGACCCAACTGTGGCAGTGGTGGGATTTAAACCCTGGACCTTCTGGTCCATAGTCCAGTACCTTAACCACTAGGCCAGCACAGTCCATTTATTTTTCCACTCTCCTAGTGATGTCGTGGAGAAAGAATGCTATTGGCTAGACATGTAAACATGTTCAAGCCTGTTTGTATTTAACATTCTGACATATAAAATAACTGAAAATAAACTATAACCTTATAAGACTAGTCAAGCATTCCTGTCCATGTTGAGTCCTTACAAGGGTGTCTAACATCAAATGTTCTTGTTTATAAAAGCAACTACTTCCACTACCATGTACAGCCTGTACAGAACGACAAAAGCATACTTCATCACTTACTGTACTAAAAAAAAAAAAAATAACATTCTGAAACTGGTTCAATGCATAAAAGTTCTTAATGCCAGTTCTTAATATGCTGCAATCTTATATGAACTAATTAGTAGATTTATTTTCCACACTGCCCAACGAATCCCACCATCCTCAGTCATCCCTCTTAAGGTTTCTTCCACATCATTTTATTACCGCTCTCCATAAGCTGCTTTGAGAAAACCTTTGATCATTAAAAGCATTTACTTCTAAGAGTAAAAGTGAAATTTAACTTAAAGAAGAAAGAAAAATAAAAAGAAATAGCAATTGCAATAAAGAATACAAAAAAATACAACGACGAGCGAAGATTAAATGGAATAAAAGATAAAAGTCTTTATTTTAACAGGATGATGAAATGTGTAGAAATGTGTTTTAAAGTTGTTTTTTTTAGTTTTGAGTCTGTTTCAAACTCGTGTCTGGTTTTAGAACCAAGACTAAAACTAAAATTTAACTCAAGAACTATAAACGAAAAGCAGAATCATATATAAGGCCAGAAGCAAATCTGGAATAAAATATAAAACTAGAAAACAAAAGACAAACAAAAGAAAACAGAAATATTTAGAATTAACATCCGTCTCAATCAGTTGCCATCACTGATTCTGTTTCCTGTCTGACAGGAAGTGTTTTTTTTTACTTCATCCTCCTTTCATTAGAACATTAGTGAACAATAATATCTGACTCACAGCCTCCCAACAGTATGAAAAATAAAACTAACACTAATACTGACAGTAAAACCTCTTTAAGCCATAATGATCCTCTCGTCAATGTGTTTAAACACTTTCTCTTTTCAATTTGGATCGAATTTTAACTTGCTATGTTGAGTTCCATTCTGGCATTGAGATTCAGAATGACTAAATTAACAAAACATAGTTTAGTTCAGTTTATCTCCACAATGAAGAATACTATTATTATGCAAACTGTGTTACCATTAAATATCAAATAATAACTTGTAACAATAAGTATTTGTTGCAATACTTTCCTTACTATGTGCCAGTTTGAAGATGAAATAAAGGAACAGGTATAATGCAAAATGAGAAAACTAGTAATAATAGTATAGTAATAAAAAATTAATAAAAAGTTTTAAATTTTCAGTATACATCATTTAAATGTTTCCATATTCAAATGATGTGGCAAGCCTTATAATACCCTCATAATATCTAATATACCCTTATAATAGACACCCCCCCCAACCCCCAATGTTATCTTATCTCATCTCATCTCATCGCGTCTCGTCTCGTCTCATCTCGTCTCGTCTCGTCTCATCTTATCTTATTTATAATAGTGCGTATTTACAGCAGGGGTGTGCAGTCAGGCCCTTTTATGCGTTCAGAGACTGGGTAACAAACAGGTGTATTTAAAATAGTATTTAAATATTTATTTAATGAATGAAGTAAAATAAAAATCAAAAACGTCTTTCAATCCAAAACTCTGCTTTGCATTTTCGTGGTTGTTATGGAATGCTTTTCTGACTGAGAGTTCTACTAACTCATACAACTGCTTATTAGAATTGACTCTTGTCTACATTGCCTTTGGTTCTATTTTAAAGGGTTTGGTAATGTCTAAAGACAGAGACAGTCATGTAATCAGTATCATCACAGTATGCTCTTTGGAATATCGTGGAATCATCTAGGATAACAAGGATCGGTACAATTTGCACAAACTTGTGTACAGTGTTCCCTCATTTATTACAGGGGTTACGTTGCAGGACCACCCGTGATAAACTAAAATCCACGAAGTAGGGACGCTATATTTATTTAAGTATTTATAAACTATTTTAGCCATAGAACTTGCAGAACGTTTGGGTGGCATCGTAAGCATTGAGGGAATTCAGTCTATAATGAAACTTTCACAATCAGCGAACACAACACCGCAGATAAAAACTTGTCATGTCGGCACCGTTTTTGGTGAGTATTCATCCGCGGAGTAAATACGCTATTGTGTTTTTAACTGTTGAATAATCAAGCAACACACGAAAGTCAAATCAAACGTATCTCTCACACCATACATCACTCTGGTATCACACAGGCTCTGTCCGTACCGAGCTTACAGCACGTCATATCCTACACATTGAGTAAACACAACAGCTTTTTACTGTAAATCGTAATATTTTATGATTTATAACATTCCTTTATTGTTAGAATTATTATTTTTACATATTGTTATACATTTTGTGATTTGTTTAATGTAAAAGTTGAAACCTGAAAATAGCGAAAAATATATTTTTTGAAAACCTGCGATGCATGGAGTCCGCGAAAGGTAAACCGCGAAGGGTCGAGGGAACACTATACTGCATGCCAGCTTGAGTGTAAGGGGAACGCAAGAAATGCATTTAAATACATAAAACAAATTTATAACAAACTTTTTACTTGCAGATATTATAAATTATAATGAAAAAAAAAATTATATATAGGAAAAGTGCAGACTAGAAACATTTTCACTGGTGAACTTTTGGCCATATTTACATAAACTATGTCTATTATCAAATTGTATTACAAAAGCACCAAAATGTGCACTCACATCAATATCTTTAATATTAAGATTAGGACAATTTTAGATCTTAATTATTTATACCAATATTAATAACATTCATATCTTGGCAACCACCACTCACACCACAAGTCTCCCCGACTTTTCACATAAAACAGGACACACAGTGAGTGTAAACGAACAAGCAATAGGTCAGACTAATTATCCGCCATTGTAATAGAAGTCTAGAACAATGCATGGAATGTGAAAAGGGACAGAATCCCAGTGGGCATGGCATTCATCCAGCCATACCAAAAGACATTCAAATACTTACTCAGAGGAGTCGATGAAGTAAATGACAAGTGCTCCAATACTAAGGGCAAACACCAGCACCACCTGAAAAGAAGCAGACAAAATGACACACACTTTACAAGCTGAAAACCCAAACTCACACTTTTAATTAAGATCCAATGTAATTATCCAGTAACACAGGAGAGTTCACTAGTTCAGGATGTCACAGTATTGCTGAAATAATGAAGACTTTTTCAGTCTTATAAGTTCAGCAGATTTAGCCCGTTGACACTCTGTATAAGAAAGCTGTTAAACGTGTTTTAGAGCAAGAATCACTGTTAAGGAGAAAACACGGATCAGAATCAGCTTCATTTGTCAAGTATGTTCACAAACACACACAAGAAATTTGTTTCCGGCTGTTGTTCGCTACAATTTACAAACAATACAATATACACACCAAACTAAATACTCTGCAGAATTTTGCAAATAAAGTTGAATCCGGTTGTTGGAACCAAATCCTATTATATACGTGCAATGTTATTAGCTTGTTTGGACCAAAATTCCGCTTAATCGGACCAAAGAACGTAATAAAAAGAAACCACAAGTTTAATAAACATTTAATATGTTACGTAGCACGTACCGTCTTGTAACATAGGGCATGTTCGTTTAATCGGACCAGCCGGTTATTAGGACCAAAACGATCACGTTCCGATGTGGTCCCATTAACCGGAATCGACTGTATACATACAATTAAAAATAGCAGAACATAAATAGTAAGTAAAATGAAATGGCAGTATTGTAGGGCAAAGATAAAGTGCAGTGTGGCATGAAAACAATGTAAACAACAGTTCTGTTTCAGTCATTAGTCAGTTTGATGGCTTTTGAAAAGAAACTGTTAGTGTTTGCTTTAGTGTGCAGGGTTCTGTAGCGCCCGACAAAGGGTAAAAGGTTAAAATCTTTGTGTCCGGGGTGTGAGGAGGCTGTGATTATTTTTCCTTTCTGCTTCTTATTATGTAACCCTAAGTCCTGGAGGGTGGGTAAAGGAGCACTGATGACGTTATCTGCTCTATCCACCACTCTTTGCAGTCTGCATCTGCTGATAATTTGAGAATTTAAATAACTGACATCTTCTAATAATAAGAATTTCACCATCAGGAAAACACTGGTCAAAAATGGTGTGCATGGCAGGATAAGAGGTACACAACCACTGCTCTCCAAAAAGAACAAGCCAGAAGCTTAGTGGAAAATGTCATGCGGTTGAATAAGATCAAAACCTTTATTGTAATTATGTCTAGAGAAAAGAAAACATTATAATGTATACCGTGTTCGTTTTTCTACTTTTAAAATTATAAACAATGGTTAAAAAGACTGTGTACAAACAGAATAAAATTTAAGACCATTGTTACTCTGACACACGGTGATTAATTTAAAAAAAGATCACTCCAAGATCGAGGTGTGTTGTAGTAGTAGTTAGTAGTAATAATTCTACTTTCAGTAGCACACTAAACAACAACTGTGTGCATGATAAGGTTGTGAAAGGAAAGTCACTTATCTCCAAAAAGAACATTATTATGTCTACTGGAAAAAAAACATTATGGTAGTAACAATGGTATGGGCCTGTATTCCTAATTCTTGGCCAGACTGGCTTAATATCATTAATAAAATAATAAAATAATGTTTGTCTCATAGTCTGAAACTAAAGCTCTTATTTGGAATATTATTTTAGTTCAGCCACAATCTCAGTAACTACAATACTTTTGTATACAATTCCAAACTCTGCTATTATATCATTTGAAATACACAGTCACACACACACATTCGTTTTTGGGGGGATTTGCACCAAGGCTGTTATAATGCATGTAATATTTGAAAGTATGTGGATTTTCTTTTGTAAATGTATGTACAGTTCATGTAGGATGATATGCTTAGAAGGGAAAAGTAGGGACCTGTATTGCAGTAAAGCTTTTTGCATAGATGGATGAGGTTGTTTAATCTGTCTTTTCATGCTTTTATCTCTCCATCTCCACCCCTTAATCTCTCTCAATCCTCACATCTGTATCTTTCACATTATCTTACCTCTCACCCGCAGCTCTCTCTGCATCTACACATTGACATTTTATTCTGCCTTCCATCACTATGAGACAGGGGTAAAAAAAAAAATCTGTTCCTGTATTTTTAGCTTGCTCCATATCTTTGTGTATTCCAGCCCATTACTGTCAGTCTAGCCTGTTACCTTCTGTCTGTTTCATCTTAGACTGTTAGCTTTGTTAGCCTGCTCACACTTAGTCCTTGTATCTTGTCTATGTCTTGTCTGTGTATCTACCATATAATTTAATAAACCATCACCACTTGGACTTACATCTGCCTCTGTCCTCAACCTTGTCTGCAAGTTCCTTTATCTTCTTAATTTGTTATCAACAAGCAAGGGTTCCCATTGAAAATGTGTGGTGCATTATTCAATTCAATTCAATTCAATTTTATTTATATAGCACTTTTTAAAATAGTGCATTGTCTCAAAGCAGCTTTACAATATTACATTATCTTAAAAGTCCAATACATTATGTAGTGTAAAATACGACAACAGAGATCCTGGACTGTTAACATCTCAACTCATTTGGAATTGAGGTTTTAGAAATACGATTACTGCCTGGGTCATGTAAACGTGGAGGTTTCCCATTATCTGATTACTCAAGTGAATGTAAACTTTTTGATCAGATTACTGGCAGATTCATATTTTCTGCAGATTATTAAAATCATGTAAACACACTGCCTCTGAAGCTGAGACAACAGATGGCTACAGTTTAGGGTGAAGCTAAGATTATTAAGATGGGAAGCTAAGGTGGATGACTCCAAATTGCACAGTGTCAAGCCAAAACTATGATGCTCATGAGCTGAGATGGAGAACGGCTTTAGAATGTAGGACAAGACACCAAGGCAGTAGTGCTAGGCAGCTAAAGTGAAGGGGGCAGGTAGATGACTAGTGTAAGAAGTGTTAGGCCAAAATTGCTAGAGAGCTGCAGTAATGTTTTAAGTCGATTGCAAAAGCTTTTTTCCAAAATTCCATGTTCTGAATTTTGATTCCACTTATCGGCTCCTAATGTATTTTATTTGTCAATACACACAATTAGTGCAAATATAGCAGCACCTATCACAGCTTTGTTTACATTTTTGTCATATAGCAGGCGAACAAGTTGCAGTTGATACAGTCTTGCAATCCAAGCAATTGTGAGTTAAGGCCCTTGCTTAGGGGGCCAAAGGCCTGGCAAAGGTGGCATTCAAACCCTGAGCCTTTGGTCCATAGTTCAGGGCACTTTAAAGCCACTACAGTACAGTGGTCCATCCTAGTAGATCTTGTAATTGCATAAGTCATCATGTAATGTTCTTATACGTTCTGCTACAGCATTTTAGTTGAAGATGAACGCTCAAAGGTTTGGCTCCACTTGTGAGAAAACTGCGGTTCAACTGCGGTCTCCTTGCTCAACTGCTCAACTGCATTAGTCAGTAGCAGTAGTAGTCAGTAGCGTTAGCACCTCACTAGCATATCCAGTACAACCAGTGATAGCCTTTTCTTGTTAGCATTGAAAAGTCCAAAATTCATAAATCACAAGATCTGTGTTATTTGACAAAAGATATTTTTAATACTTAAACATTTGGCACCAGGTTTTCACAATATTGGGATATTGGAGTCAGAAACAGAATCGATTAAATGCAAAAAATCCCCAATCCTACAAGAATTAAGTAGAACTTTTTGGTATGCCATTTTAGCATTTTCAGGGCAAGTAATAATGTGTTTAGCATGATGGATTTTGCATCTCCCTGTTAAGGCAGATCAAGAAGCCCTTAATTCTATAACTCCCAATTTATAAATTCACCAATACATTTATGGCCTATTTAACCATTCATAATCATATCACACACCCAAGTGCCGGTATTAATTTCAGGCTCAGTAAAAAATATATGAAACGCCCTTGGCTTTCAATATTTGCCATCACAAAACTAAATCTTTATATAATATTATAACATTTTTACAATATACTCTTTCTTTAGAAAGCTTTTTTTACTAAATGTTTCCATTTTAACTCTATAATATCAACCCTATCATCACCTAGTCAGATCAAAATGCATCCTATTATGGATATACAGATAAAATGTTTGTTCAAAGCATTAGGTGTTGATCAAACTGCTCTTCAAAACTAGACATCTTCACAGAGCAATATTTAAAGCAACATTTAAGCTAATGAATGAGCATGTCAGTGTCTCAATCTGAAAAATTTAAATTGGACATAATTTGTTATATATTAAACACTGAGGATTGGTACACTAGGGGGCGAAGCCAAGCTGCTGTTGCAAGAGAACTCAAGACAGTGGATGGCTCCAGAGTGTAGGGACTGGAGTCAGGGCAATAGGTGCATGTACATAATAATCCAATCATAATCAGATTTCTGATGTTATCCAATTATTTAAATGGTCATAAAAACAACATACTCCAATTTCCAAAATCAGATTATGGTCTGGAAATTGGACTATGAAATCTGAGAAAGAAAGCTGTACTTTTACTCAGTAATCAGATTTCTCATTGTAAGCATCCCATTAGTCAGTTTTCTCAGTCGGATATGATTGAAAGGTCCGCTGCTTCTGAGAGACTTGGCTTTTTTGGCATTTTTTGCAGCAACCAGATGGCTTATTTTTTTTTTGCATCTGCCAACCCAGGCATTAAATGCAGCAAATAAATTATCACCACAAAATTTATACATTTGTATAAACTCATTTATATGATTTATATTTATTTTATTTGAAAAACAGTATATAATTAAGGAATCGAAAGATTTAATTATTTCATGCATAAAGTTTGAAGTTTACTCTGTGAAATTATTGGGTAGTTTTGGTAAAGTACAAACCAAATTTCAATGAAGTTGTTTAAAGCATAAATAAAAACAGAATATGATTATTTGCAAATCCTTTTCACAGGTGAGTGTCATGATTGGGTACAAAGCGAGCATCCCCGAAAAGCTCAGTCGATCACAAATAAGGATGGGGCGAGGTTCATTACTTTGTAAACAACTGCAGGGAAGTTAGGGATTTCATCATCTACAGTCCATAATAACATTAAAAGATTCAGAGAATCTGGAGAAATCTCTGCAGTTAAGCGGCAAGTCCGAAAACCAACATTAAATGCCGATGACCTTCGATCCCTCAGGTCTGATGAGTCCACATTTCAAATTGTTTTTGGAAATCATGACTTCGTGGTCAAAGAGGAATGGCATGGGAAACTTGCACATCTGTGAAGGCACCATTAATGCTGAATGGTACATACACATTTTGGAGTAACAAATGCTGCCATCCAAGCTTGTCTTTTTCGGAGACGTCCCTGTTTATTTCAGCAAGACAATGCCAAGCCACATTCTACACGTGTTACATCAGTGTGGCTTCGTAGTAAAAGAGTGCAGGTACTAGACTGACCTGCCTGCTGTCCAGACCTGTCTCCCATTGAAAATGTGTGGTGCATTATGAAGCGTAAAATACGACAACAGAGACCCCGGACTGTTGAGCAACTGAAGTTGTACAACATTAAAAAATGGGAAAGAATTCCAACTATAAAGCTTTAAGAATTAGTGTCCTCAGTTCCCAAAGACATGTTGAGTGTTGTTAAAAGGAAAGGTAATGTAACACAGTGGTAAACATTCCCCTGCCCAGTTTTTTTAGAACATGTTGCAGGCATCAATTATAAAATTTGTGAACATTTGCAAAAAGCTATTTTTTAACAAGTTCATCTGGATCAACAATAAATAGTTTAGTATCTTGTATTTGTAGTGTATTCAATTAAATATGGGTTGAAAAAGATTTGCAAATCATGGTGTTCAGTTTGTATTTATGTTTTACACAACATCTCAACTCATTTGGAATTGAGGTTGTAGAAATACGATTACTGGGTCATGTAAAGTATAAATGTAAACTTTTTGATCAGATTACTGGCAGATTCTAATTTTCTGCACATTATTAAGATAATGTAAACACACTGCTTCTAGAGCTGAGACAATAAGTGGATAACTCTAAATTGCACAGTGTCAAGCCAAAATTATGATGCTCAAGAGCTGAGATGGACAATGGCTCTAGAGTGTAGGACAAGAAGCTAAGGCAATAGTGCTAGACAGCTTAAGTGAAGGGGGCAGGTAGATGACTAGTGTAAGGAGCGTTAGGCCAAAATTGCTAGAGAGCTAAAGTAATGTTTTAAGTAGATAGCTCTAGAATTCTTGAGGTAACGCTAGGCTGATGGTGTGAGACAAGTGATGCACTGGAACCAACAACAGGACACAACAAAAAGACAAGGCAGGAAATAGGCAAAGGCTCAGGAAATCAAGGTAGATAGTAAAAGCAGAGAGGTTTATTAATATGCATATCCTATAATGATATTTAAGAAAGTTTAATTGTGGACCTGTAACTTCATTACACACTGGCCTTACTTCTCTCTGTTTTTTAGAGTGATTCAACTACATGAATAATGGATAAGGCAAGGCGTTTATTTTCCATGATGGGAAAACCCATTGTCAGTCTGTCACCATGAGAAACTCCAGCATACATTTTTTATTTCAGGCTGGCATAAATTATAAAATGAAAATACCAGGAACCCTGTACACTGGTGGGAAAACCTCAGTTCAGCTGATGGGCACACATACATATTGTAATGACAGTTCTTCTGCTCAACATGAATATGCATGCATTATTAATTTGCTAGCTCAAGTCGGCTGTCTATTTCAGGGTCATGCACTTTTCCAGCTGGAACTAAAGCAAGAAGCACACAATTCAAGAACCTCTTTCAAATATCACAGAGCACCACTTCAGTATTTTTTTTATAATCTGTAAAGAGCACATAAATCTTAATTAATAACTTTAGATTGGAGTGTGGGTTTTTTTTTTTTGCTTACATAATGGCCTGGAATATGCATGGCCAGGAATGAATCATTAGCATGGTATTAGTACCTCACATCCTGTAAATGGGGAGGATAAGCCTGGTGAGGTCTAAGTGCATTGTGTTATGGGGAAGGAGAGGCCTCATTGCTCAGACTATAGCGATGTCCAATTGCTTTGTAGGCAAAATACAACTCAAGCCGTATGTCACCAGAGGTGGGTTACAAACCAGACTGGCTCAGTTGTAGAGCATGCAATACGCAACATTTGTTAGCACATTAGCTTTATGTAGAATACATTTTTCATATTCCATGTGATGTATCACAGTATTTGCTAAATATAAAGCAATATAAAGCATTATCCACCATTTAACAACTGTATTATGAACACTGACTGAAATGGACATAGGCCAGACACTGGCCGTTGTTTCTTTTTTAGGCTACTGTAATGTAAATATAAAGTGTAGTTTCACAGGAAAACTGTGTGAAAATGATACACACATGCATCAGAGATACTGCTGAAAACACAAGTGGATGCTAGAGGAGCATCGATCGATCGGCCAGAGATCGGAATCTGGCGATTTTCAGCATGACCGGCCGTGTCCGGTGATTGGCCGATCAGTCTCATATAAACCAAATTCTGTGCTGGTCATATTTAGTCTACACTTGTGCACTTGTGATGCTGATAGCAGGATCAGCATCACTACTAGTACCACTGTGCAGTACCTGGACCTTACAGAGGTTGCACAGGTAGTCCAACTCCTGCAGGATGGCACATCAATAAGAACAGAAAGAACTGTAGTTGCTCCTTTGTGCAAGAAGGAACAGGATGGGTTCTGCCAGAGCCCTTCAAAATGGCCTCCAGCAGGCCACTGGTGTGAACGTTTCTGACCAAACAATCAGAAAGAGACTCACTGCCCTGCACAGTAGAGATCAATTGGCCACAGAACACCATAATTAGCAGATCCGCCACAGGCACCCTGTGTTTTTTACAGTTGAGAGCAGGTTTCACCTAAGCACATGAAACAGACATGACAAGGTCTGAAGAAACTGTGCAGAACGTTATGCCGCTTGCAGCATCATTCAGCATGATCAGTTGTTGGTGGGTCAGTGATAGTCCTCTACAGGTCTGATGGCACCCTGACTGCTATTAGGTATCAGAATGAAATCCGTTTACCCACTGTCAGATACTGGGATGGTGCAGTCTGTCTTGAGTTCCTCCCGGTGCACAACAATGGCAGGCCTCATGTGGCGAAAGTATGCAAGTATTTCCAGTTTTTGGAAAATGAAGGAATTGATCCCGTTGACTGGCCATACAAACTACCGAGTACCACTTTGAGCTGCTGTAATGCGACATCATTGTTTCGCTTTGATTTTCGGGGAGTCTTTGAATTCTCTGTCTGTAGGGTGATCATTTTAATTACCATTAAACAATGTGGCATCCTTTCGTTCCTAAAACATTACCCAGTCCATATCAGGGAAGATATTCTGCATGATTTTTCCCATTGAGGTCTGATGTGTGAGTGTGCCTTAATTATTCAATTATTCAACAGTGTATTTAAAAAATTGGCCAAGAAAATGTCAATCGGTGCCTCTCTAGTGGGTGCACTTAACAGAACTCTATGAGTAATAGAGTTCTATGAGTAAGCCAAAACATAGGTGCACTGTGCCAATCTCATAATAGCGCTTGCACAGTACAGATCTCTGCTAAAACCTGCTGTTTTGTTTTTTTTTGTTTTTTTTTTACAAATACTGTTACAAATACGTCACTATGGGTCCTAAGAAAGTTAGTGATAACATTCATTCATTCATTTATTCATTCACTGCCTTATCCACGTAATTCTAGAGAGGGTCGTAGGAAAGCTGGTGCCAAACTGGCGACACAGGGCGCAAATCAGGACTAACCCTAGACATGTAGGGTGCATGTCCATCGCAGGGCACATACACTTACACACTCATACACAATAAAGGCACATTGGAAACAAATACACTTTAAGACAGACTTCCTGATCTTAAACTCCACCCTCTGCTCTTAGACCTGCAGTGTTGTTTGGTTGTTTAGGGGACCGCACTGATTGGCTATTTACGTCCGCAATGAAAAAAATCTGATTATAATTTATCCTAGTATCATTTATCATAACTGTTCAGATATTGGTTGTTAAAGCAAACGGGCATAGATAAAAAATGTCGGTAAAAGCAGACCTGTACTTTTATTCATGTCCTTAGATTAATGCCATCAGATAATGAGCATGATCAAATCACACAGCTTTGATTATCGACAATGGTTTCCCTGCATCCTGTTTTCTTTTGGATTACGTCATGTCAATGTTGAACTTCATGTTGTGCTATATGATTTTTTTTATGTAGTTCACTCTGTTATTATGTATGCAGAGTATACTAATAATACTTACAAACTGGAAGTCAAATATACAGTTTTCTATTATACACAGTGGTACTCTATTTGCAGAATCTCTTACCAGTCTGGCAAAACACATGCACATGCACACATACACATACATCTGCTGTGTTAGATTAATCTGCTGTTGCCATGGCTACAGACTAGGCCAGCTAAATGCCCCATATTTCTGCTGGCAAGGAATCAGGAACACACACATGTGCACACTCAAACACACACACACACAATTCATTCACCTCACGGCAGCTGCTGAATCACAGGCACCTTATACAATGCTGCAAACGTGAACATGGTGATGCATGCATACACACGTGCACAACACCCACACAGTAGTTCTGCCTGATGCCTCATATTAGCCTTGCATGTGTGCTTGTGTGTGTGTGTGTGTGTGTGTGTGTGTGTGTGTGTGTGTGTGTGTGTGTGTACGCGCAAGGAGCATCTGGGCATGTCTAGCTTTAGCACTTCCAAAAAGAATCACACACACACACCAGCGCATCAACATATGATGCCATAGCAACCAATTTAGACAGAGCAGGATGCCAACAGTGTTTACATCACACAATCAGTAGAGCTAAAGGTGTTACTATGCACTGTGCAGTTAAACTCACCTAACATAAACATATAGTACACAGACAAAGTGCTTAATCAATTCTTAGCTTTGTAATTCATTAGATCAAAACATGTGCAAACAAAGTTCATGGGGCTTATTTCTAATCACTGCAATTGATAAATAACACTTGCTGCAGTTTAAAGAAATTCAATTTCAAAAGTGTGGGAAACTTTTATTCTAACAATGGCTACGTTTGAAACATTTTTGTAATGTAACGTCTAGCTATGTGGAAAATGTTCGTCTTGTTATTGGAACAACAAACACAGCTTATTTTGTAAGCATGCTGTGCATTGTAACATTACTCTGTGATTAAATTACCAAGTAGGTATAGCTGCACAAATATGCATCTACATTTGTTTCATTTATTGGGAAAAAAAAGATTTGTAACAGTATAAAACCATTATACAGTGGGGGCTTTAAAGTCTGAGACCATTACTGAAATTATTTACTCCGGTTACTCCGGTTTACTCCCACAGTCCAAAGACATGCGTGTTTGGTTAACTCGATTACTC
>JAVSBV010109980.1:0-22043 GCA_033117975.1 Parotocinclus spilosoma | reverse complement strand
CTCTGTTATTCAGTGAATCAGTAACTGAATCAGTGAATCATTTGATGATTATGACTCTGTTATTCAGTGAGTCAGTAACTGAATCAGTGAATCATTTGATGATTATGACTCTGTTATCCAGTGAGTCAGTAACTGAATCAGTGAATCATTTGATGATTATGACTCTGTTATTCAGTGAATCAGTAACTGAATCAGTGAATCATTTGATGATTATGACTCTGTTATTCAGTGAGTCAGTAGCTGAATCAGTGAATCGTTTGATGATTATGACTCTGTTATTCAGTGAGTCAGTAGCTGAATCAGTGAATCGTTTGATGATTATGACTCCGTTATTCATTATACTCCCGCTCCCCGTGGGTCCCTCGTTAAATTCGTACCCCTGCCCCGCATTGATGCCCCCCTCCCCGCACTCCCCGGTTAGCTCCGTACGAGATCTCGTTAGGGTCTCGTTAGGGTCTCAGGAGAGCTGGCAGCACCGTCTCGGGGCCCCCGTGCCGACCCTGGGTCTCGTTATGCCTCCGACCCAACTTCATTATGCTGCTCGGCTTTTTTTCTCCTCACCATCATGAATACTTCATGAACTTCCTGTGTGGGGAGGAAGCGTCTCGGATTAGTGCGGGAGAAGCTCCGCCCAGGCCGACCTGCTACACAACCAGACGAATTGGAATCACGAATGGAGGGTTCAGGGTTCGAGTCTCAGTGGTGCCTTCTGTCCAATTCTGGAACCGTTCTCCTCATTTCCACTGTAAAGGGGACAGTTCTTAGTTCTTAGTTCTCAGTTCTCGATTCTATACTAGTCTGGAACTGAGAAGCAATAAGAAATAAACTCCCCTTTTCCACCAGTGGTTCCTGTTCTGTAATCCAGCCCCAAAGCACTTCAAGTCTGGAACTGAGAACTGTTTTGGAACTGTTCTGTGCTTTTCCATTGGAACAGAGAACCAATGACGTGCATTCTGGAACTTTTTTTTTTGAACAACCAAGTATTGGTTTTGTCTAATCAGGAACTAAGAACCATTCTGGAACCCTTCCACTGCAAACGGACAGTTCTTGATTCCAGCACTGGTACTAGTCTGGAACTGGGAACAAATAAACCATGCTTTCCCAATACTGGTCCTGGTTCTGGTTCTGGTCCTAAAACCCAGCCCCAAAGCTCTGCTGGTCTGGAACTAAGAACCAGTAAGAACCATTCTCTTCTTTACTATTTCAAAAATATGGAGAATGGTTCTGGTTCTAGTCTGGAACTGGGAACAAATAAAGAACATTCTGCTCTTCCAATACTGGTTCTGGTTCTGGTTCTAAAACCCAGTCCCAAAACACTGCTAGTCTGGAACTGAGAACCATACCGCTTTTTGTTTTGGAACCATTTTCCAATTCAAAAATATGGAGAATGGTTCTGGATTCCAGCACTGATCCTAGTCTGGAAACAATTAAGGACCATTCTGCTCTCCCAATACTGGTCCTGGTTCTGGTTCTAAAACCCAGCCCCAAAGCTCTGCTGGTCTGGAACTAAGAAACAGTACCGCTTTTTGTTTTGGAACCATTCTCTTCTTTTCCACTTCAAAAACATGGAGAATGGTTCTGATTCTAGTCTGGAACTGGAAAGAAATAAAAACCATTCTGCTTTCCCAATACTGGTCCTGGTTCTGGTTCTGGTTCTGGTTCTAAAACCCAGCACCAAAAAACTGGTCTGGAACTGAGAACCATAACGCTTTTTGTTTTGGAACCATTCTCCATTTAAAAAATATGGAGAATGGTTCTAGATTCCAGTACTGATCCTAGTCTGGAACTGGGACCATTCTGCTCTTCCAATACTGGTCCTGGTTCTGGTTCTGGTTCTACAACCCAGTCCCAAAAAACTGGACTGGAACTGAGAACCATAATGCTTTTTGTTTTGGAACCATTCTCCATTTAAAAAATATGGAGAATGGTTCTAGATTCCAGTACTGATTCTAGTCTGAAAACAATTAAGGACCATTCTGCTCTCCCAATACTGGTCCTGGTTCTGGTTCTGGTTCTGGTTCTAAAACCCAGCCCCAAAGCTCTGCTGGTCTGGAACTGAGAACCATACCGCTTTTTGTTTCGGAATCATTCTGTGTTACTTTTCCATTGCATTTTAGTAACAGAGAACCAATTAGGTCCATCCTGGAACCGTTTCCCACTGACAGAACATGGCTCAAATTTCCAGAACCAGAACCTGAGGCGGGTATTTTTTCCTCAGGTTCAGGTTCTGGTTCTGGTTCCATAATCCAGTGTTAGAACGGTCTCGGAACGGTCTTGGAACCGTCCCGTGCTCTTCTCCAGCAAACGGACAGTTCTTGATGACAGCACTGTTTCAACTGAGAACCAACCCTGGTTTTTAGTTCCGTTTTAGTTCAGCTATGGGCAGCCAATGGTGTCAGAAGCTGTGGAACTGCACTGGTTCCTATGTGTTCAGGTTAACGAGCCTCGGCTGAAGTCCAGGAACTTTGGGGACAGGATTGAAATCTCCATGACGGCCATCCATGAATTACTGCTCTCTCTCACACACACACACACACGCACACACACTCACACACGCACACACACACACACACGCACCGCTGCAGGGTGAAGATCTGGGCAGCGTTCGAGTAGATTGTCGGTCATGAAGATCTGCGTTGGGAATTTTAATGCAGATTCCATCAATTATTGAGGTAACGAAACGCCCGGGTCCAGAGTCTGAGTGCACTAACGAGAAACTGCCATTTCCTCTGGAGCCGATCGAAAAAAAAACCCAGACGCCTTTTTCCCTCTTAATTACTCTAATTAGGATCCATTATTTAAATGCGAACGTCTTCTCAAAACGCCCAGGTCTGCTTCCAGGACCAGGAACGTTGCCTTCGAACCACGAGCCCAGTTGGACCTCCGGTGTAGGTCGGCCCATCCCTGGTGGCCGGGGTTCTAGGCCCGTTCCGCCTCCGGGGAGAAGACGGGGCGCCCCCTGCGGGGCGACGATGGGGCCAATGGAGGTCAGGGTCTGTACGATCAAGAACGAGGGGCTCGGCTTGAAAGGGTGTGTGCAGAAAAGATGGGCTTTACCTGAGGGAGGGGAGCTCAGTCGAAGGATCTTACCGCAGTGTGGGGTCACTCGGGACAGGGTTGTGGGGTGGGGTGGGGTGGGGCCGGACAGGGCACAAGGCGGCAGCGACCAGTCCTTGTACCGACCCTTTTTCGGGGCGTCAGTCCATTGCACGTTTGGTTTGCAGTCAAGGAGAACATGCCAAATCCACACAGGCAGCCTCAAGACTCTGGAGCAGTTTTGTACGATTGGTTTCCAGAGCACTGGCATGACTGGCATGACCCTGGGTGCCAGGGTGTTCGGACACTGCCCCACCCAGTGCCCCACCCAGTGGTGGCATCTGCACGAGCTTTCACATGGTCCAGAAACGTTTTTTTTTGAGGAACAGTTGATTCTTTTTTCTCCATTTCCACGTGGGTATGACCATCGGGTCCCGGCGGTGCCTTCCTGCCAGGCCGGGTGGCACGTGGGCACAGTTGGCTGGAGCCTGGGTGGGTTTCATCGTTGCTTCTCGTGCCTCCAAGCCCAAAGGATTCCAGGATGCCAGGTGGCAAACTGGCAGAACCGTAATTCATGGCCTTCAGCTCTGAAGATGCCCCGGATGAAATGGGTTTTGCATGTTCTCCCCACGTCTGCGTGGGTCTCCTCCAGTGCGTTATTCATGGCGAGATTTTAAGAATGCAGGTCCTGTGAGTGTCTGAGCTCCTTCTGGAGAGAGAACCAGCTGGGATTTTCTCAGCCATCTTCTGGTAGAAGGTCTGATCACGTCCACACCGTCATTTCTCTGGGTCTGAGTCTGACCTTCATGAGATTCTCCTCCCAGAAGGCGAAACGAGACGTGCACAAAAACGTGTACAAAACAAAAAGCGGAAATGAAGACGAGCTCAAGAGAAACGAGGATCCAGAGATCCAGGTTGGAGCCTCCAGACCTTCAGATCCTACGGGAAGAAGGTATTTATACTTTTCTTCTCTCTTTCCCTCACAGCATCCAGATGGTAAAATCACCTTTGTTTATTCCCCCTGGCCTGACCAGACAGCAGATCAGCCGGCAACAAAAAGCTGGGTGTGATTTCACTGTGGAACTTCTGGAGCTTCTCCAAGATCAAGTTTCTCCTTCTCGCTGTTTCTTAAGCATCTCGTGGATCTTACGAGTTCAGTCACACATCCACCTAAATCCACTCTCAGACTCAAATGCCCCATCGGTGCTTCTTGACGAATTGGTCTTGAAGATCCAGATGTGACCTCCACCAAGTGATTTTATGGAGATGATAAGCTGGAGGTCTGAAGATGTAAAAACCTAAAGGCTAGAGGACAGAGCCCAGAAGACTTGTGAACCTGTAAGTCTGCAGACTTGTAGATCAGGAGATTTAGGAAGCTGTACGCCCGGAGACCAGGATATTTAGAGAACTGCAGGCATAGGAACCACAATATTTGGAGAACTGAAGTTCTAGATGCTTTAGAGTGATGAGCTGAGAAGATCAGAGATCTGAACACCTGAAGATATGAAAACTTTAAGGCCTCAATTCCAGGAGCCATGGAGAGATCTAGGTCTGGAACCATGATCTTCGGGGCGCTGTAGTTCTAGACAGCCCTAGTTGAGACTTAGGAACCAGGAAACTTGTAGACCAGGAATTGTGGACACCTATATGCCTGGAGACCAGGACAGTTGGAGAGTTCTAGAACTAGACATTTGGGACATGAGAACCTCTACTCCTGGAGACCAGAAAATATGGAGAGCTGTAAGCCCAGATTCCAGGGCATTTTGAGATTTGGGAAGCCGTAGGCTAGAGACCAGGATATTTGGAGAGCTGTAGTTCTAGACGCTTTAGAGCAATTATCTGAAAGACCTCAAGAACTGGAGGCTAGAAGATTGGAAATCCGAACACTTGGAGATATGGAAACTTTAAGGCCTCAATTCCAGGAGCCATGGAGAGATCTAGGTCTGGAGACCATGATCTTCAAGGAGCTGTAGTTCTAGACAGCTCTAGTTGAGAATTAGGAACCAGGAAACTTGTAGACCAGGAATTGTGAACACCTATATGCTTGGAGACCATGATATTTGGAGAGTTGGAATTCTAGATAGTTGGAGACTTGGGGGAACTGTATGTCTAGAGACCAGGAGGCTTGTAGACTAGGAGATTTTATGGACCAGCATCCCTGGAGACCAGGACAGTTGGAGAGCTCTAGAACTAGACATTTGGAACATCAGAACCTCTAGTCTTGGAGACCAGGAGACATGGAGAGCTGTAAGCTCAGATTCCAGGGCAGTCGGAAACCTGGAGGCCCAGAGATCTGAAGTCCAAGAATCAGAGAGATGTAGGGTTAGAGACCACAGCATTCCTGGGGGAAGGTGGGCTCCGTAACAGGAAAAGTCTGGAAAAGACGTCCAACCTTGAAGCAGATGGGCTACAACGGCAGAAAGCCACCCCGTCAGCTAAGAAGGGATGAGTGAGGTTCCCAGGGAGGATATAAAGATAAAGAAAATATAACAAAAAGTGAATATTATCAAAGGAAAATATGATTTTTTTAAAAATTATATATAAGATATAAAATAAATAATAGAACGCAATAAAGAAAGAAGTACGAATAAAAAATATAATAAATCAAATGAATATTTTTTTTAATTTTACATTTTAAATATACTAAGACCAAAATGGAGAATAAAGTAAATATAACAAAAATGATAAATAAACTCAAAAATTATTGAAAATCAAAAATAAAATTAAGAACGAACAAAATGAAAAAAGAAAAAAGGTATATTCATTTAAAAAACAGTAAATAAAATGAAAAATATAATAAGAAATTATATCTAATTTTTAAAAAATCAAAAAAAGACAAATATTAATTACAAAAACATAAATAGGGTGTGAAAAAGAATAAGAAATTAAATCTGATAAAAAATATCAAAAAAGATACAACAAAAAGAAAATATACTAAATAAAACATTAAAAATAATATTTATCAATAAAATAAAGAACATAATTAATCAAATTAAATTTAATAAAATACTATTAAAAAGACCAATATTAATAAAAACATATATAAAGAGAATAAGCAATTAAAAATATTTTTTTTAATCAAGACATAACAAAAAGAAAATATCCAAAAGAAATTTATTAAGAAAGGCAGTATCTAAAATAATATTTATAAATAAAATAACATAATAAATGAAATTAAATATAATGAAACTAAAAAGAAACAGAAAATATCATAAGTAAAAGAAGGCATAATAAATATAATATGAAATTAAATCTAATAAAAAATCAAGAAAGACGTAACAAAAAAAATATAATAAATAAAATATTTTATTATAGAAAGTATTAATAAATAAAATAGGGAATAAATATGAATGTATAATTACAATATATAATAAGATTGTTTATACAATAAAGAAGAATGTATAATAAATAAAATAGTAAATATAAGATTTATCCAGAATGGCAGTCGGTTGATTTTCTTGGCCCATTTTAGGTTCTTTCGGTTCTTTCGGTTCTTTCGGTTCTTTAGGTTCTTGAGTACGAGCTGAGCCGGTGTTGGGGTGTTATTTGGGACCGTGTGCCCCCCTTTATGAGCACAGTGTCTCTTCTGAGGGTAGCAGGCTGGTTCAGATCTAAGTGATGTTTTTTTTTAGGTTTGTGGTGGTGAATCTGTTTCCACTTTCTCTAAAATCAAATGGAAGTGAGAGAGAATATTTTATAAACGGCTGTCTGAAAGCTTAACCCACATCTCTGTCTCACTCTCACTGTCTCTCTCTCACTGTCTCTCTCACTGTCTCTCTCACTGTCTCTCTCACTGTCTCTCTCACTCACTCACTGTCTCACTCTATCTCTGTCTCACACTCACTGTCTCACTCTCACTGTCTCACTCACTGTCTCACTCACTGTCTCTCTCTATCTCTGTCTCACTCTCACTGTCTCACTCTGTCTCTCTCACTCACTGTCTCTCTGTCTCACTCTCTCTTTCTCTCTCTCTGTCTCTCTCTCTGTCTCTCTCTCTGTCTCTGTGTCTCTCTCTCTCTCTGTCTCTCTCTCTGTCTCTCTCTCTGTCTCTCTCTCTGTCTCTCTCTCTCTGTCTCTCTCTCTCCTTGTCCCTTTAAGCACTGTCTTTTGTGTGTCTGTGTGCTGCCTGGTTTGCACCCTTATAAAGAAGATTGGTAGTGGTTGTATTGATGGAAGTTGGAGGGGGGTGTGGGTTCAGGGGAGACCGAGGCAGACAAAGGATCACTGCAACCTTGATGTGGAAATGAATAATGATAAATATAATTACTTGCCCCGTCCATTCCTGAAACACCCTTCCCCAACCTAGTTTCCATAATGGAGAGTCATTTCCCCCAGGCTCTGGCTAAAAGTGTTCAAGGGCTCCTACTGTCAAGAAAAAAAAGGCAAAATGTTACAGGACTTCATTCTACCAGTGCTTTCAGAAAGTCATTATGAACCCCACTTTGGAAAATACAGACAATATTTACACTCATGGGTGGCAACAATCAGCTAGTTTTGTTCAAATGGATTTTTTCACACATACACGTAGACCTTCCTGCAAAAACAAGTGCTTATTTAAACATTCTTTGGTGGAACAACTCCTGTGGGAGTGGCCATTAGTTGCATAGTGGTTACCCTGGTTCCTTTGTGACCTATTACACACCGTGCTCTTACATGTGATCTGTGTAACTGTAGGTTGGTGGAGTCCAAACTCTTTAGAAATGGTTTTCACATTCAGTACTCCTTAATCTTGTGTTTTGGGTCGTTATCCTGGTACAGAACCATTCCAACTCAGAACATTTTCACTATTGCTCTAAATCTGTTGGTACTCACTGCAGAAAGCTAAGGAAGCTTAAATGCATACCTGCTATATTATACACACAAATCTCAGCATTTTCTGCTGTAATAAACAAAACCAAAAAAGTAACCATGGCAGATTTAAAGCTGAGCAATAGTCCTGTATAACAGACATTCTGATAGAGGAGCTGCTTGGTTAAGGAGACCATAAGTGTCAGAGATAGCGAGTAGATGTGGGATCAGCCCTAGGGAGTGTGTTTGTGAAATCCCACGGAGAGTGTGAAGCTAGCCTGGTGGCAGCATGCTTGCTGAATACCTTTGATAGATGATGGCTGCTCCTTCCCATTGATGTTCCTGTTCTCCTTTCCATTGACGCTGAACCACACCGGAGCTGGAGATAGCAAGATTTCCATATTTCAGTGCTCCAGCTCCAGCTTCGCTGGATGTGTGGTGCTCAGCTCTGTAACCATTAGAGATATCTGGTGGTAAAATTACATAAAATGTTAGCTATTACAATATACACAAATATAAATACTCCATAAATATGTTAACGGTGTGAGTTTGTGTCACCCATAACTTCCGGATCCACGTCATTCACTTAAACGTTAATAAAATCTGTCTTTAAGTTTGATTTATACGTTTTGCATTATCTAAACATTCCAATAATGAGGCACCAGTTCAGAAGACCAGCGGATAAAGTGATCAGCCCTCTGATTTATTCATTTATTGAACCACAATTAATAATAATAATTACAGTCATCGATCTTTTGGTATGGGTCTCGACCAGCTTCACACACTGGAGAATTTTGTCCATTCTTTGTCCAGCCTTCGCTGCAGAATTATTTAAATTCAGTCAAAATTTGTGATGAGTGGCAATGAACGTGCAGATCTCATCAGAATTTTCCTGCACAGCAGGATAACGTGTCCTGTCCCAAAGATCAAATCAACTCAAACTGAACATGGCATTAAGTTCTCTATACTCAAACGGCCCCCAGTCCTCAGATCTCGATCCAATAACGCACATTTGGGACGTAGTGGAACAGCAGGTGTGCAGCCGGACAATCTGCAGCGACTGCGTGATGCTATCATGTCTAAATCTCTGAGGAATGAGAAATTGGGTGTTTGCTCAAGTTCCCATAGATTGAACCTTCTGGTCTACAGTCCAGCACCTAAACCAGTCCCCCAGTAGAGACAAATCAAATAACAGACAAAATAACTAAAGTCATGAACTATGATCAAAACGAGCAAAGACTATATAAGGGGTGGAGACAGGAACACAAACCAGACACACAATCAAAACAAACTGATGTGTTGGTGTTGCTATGGGAACCGTATCTCTGAGCAGAAAACTGATGAGTATGTTACTGTAGATCTTATTTTTTATATTTTATTTTGTACACTTAGAGGATCAACTAGTGTGCAGCAGCCAGATTTAGAATTCCTGACTGTTGGGTACGGGACACGTCTTTATGGTGCATCAGTCTCATACTGATTTTGGAATTATTAATAAAAACAAAAAACATAAACTGCTTTTTGCAGTAGAACTGCCTGAAGTGATGTATCAAGCTTAAAACAACCTTCATCAGCATGGAATCATTTATATGTAATAATTTAAACAATCTATACAAATTAAATAAGACACAAGAGTGTTGACTTTTAAATGCACAAAGTCGTTTTGGGCACCACAAACAACAGTCCAGTGCTTTTGTCTCAAACCATTTAGGAATTATTTAATTATTTAATTATGCTTTGGTTTGTTGTCCTACTGAAACACTTTCTCTATGCTGAGCTCCAAAAATCGGGTACCAAAGCAACAAAAATACCCTCAAAGAAATAACTCAAATGAACTATAAACACAGAGGACGTTATAAGTAACACAAAAATCCTGCACCAGTGTATAACCCGGACTATGAGCTTGATGGAGTGTGTGAGTGTGTGAGTGTGTAAAGCACGTGTAGGGCTGTTACTGGAGAAAAAGGGAGGGACAGAGTGAGGGAGGCATGGTGGGTGGGAGCAGAGAGAAAGTGAGAGAGTGAGGGAGGGGCGACTATTTAAGTGCTGGAGCAGGACAACACCAAAACGCTCTAAACTCTGTGAGTGTGAAGCGATGGTAGAGTAGAGCAGGTGGCACAGAGGAACGGAGCGCTGGCACTAGCTCTACACCGCCACCAGAACTCATGCCCATGTCTGACACGACCAGAACTCACTGCTGACTCCAGCCTTCCTGTACGACTCGACCTGCTCATAAATCCATTTCCATCCATCTCTCCCTACCACTTGTTTGATCTCAAACTTCTCTTGAGCAGAAGCGGGCATGGGGCAGGCCTCGTTCATGGGTGCCCTTAGCTGTGCCCTTCTGGCCCTGGTCTTTGGAGTCAGTATGGATTTGGGGGCAGTGCCAGTCGGCTTTTACCCCCGCTTTAATCCTTTTTTCTTCTTGTGCACTCATCATGGAGAAGTGGAAGGCTCGGGAGTAACTGAGGGAGGAGGAGAGATGATGCTCACCTTACAGATTGCTGGCAACCCCACAGCCTACAGCCCAGGACAGGAGTACCAGGGTGAGTGTGGCACGCAGGCATGTGTAGGCATGTGCGGGAGAGTGTGTATATGTGTTTGTGTGTATTTTAAAGAGAAGAATAACAAAAGGTGGAGGAGGCAGAGGGATTATATATATAGAATTAAAGATTAAACTGGTACTGTATTTATGTTTGTTAGCGTATAAAGTCTCTGTTTCTCCGGGTTTCCATGTTGGTTTTTGTGAACGTGCAGGTCAAAGCCGTAGTTAGAAAGTAAAATATGAGTTCATTGATGTAAATGTGGAACTGTTGATGCTCTCAGGACTTGCAGTTCTGCAGCTCTCTGTGTAGGTGGTGTATCCTCAGGACAAAACCGACTCTCTCACACACACACTCTGTTTCTGTTTTTCTTTCTCACACACTCATACACCCTCATACAATACAGAGCCCATTTCACTACAGGGTTGCTGTCATGCATAAATACGCATAACGTCTAAATAAAACCAATCAAAATGAATAAATCATCATGACTGATTCTTTGGCCAGGTGAACTTATTTGGGAACGTAAGGCTCTCGGATGTTCTGCAGCCCGTCCCGAATGCAACGAGAGAAAAAAAACCAGTGGAGTACCAATGACACACAGAACACTCACCCAGAGAGGGGGTCGAGTAAATGAGTGAAGAGAATCAGGGAACGGGAGAAAGGGAGGGCGAAATGTGAGCAAGATGGATAAACAAAAGCAGAATAGAAAGGGGAGTGAGATGTGTGAGACATGGAGGATCTCACACGGGACTTTCACACACTTTATCTTCCTGTTCTGCACGAGAAAAGGTTTTGGCCATGTCCAGTCTGATCAGGTTTGTAACAAGGGGTTATTAACATAATCAGTACTCGTTAAAAAACGACAAAACATCTAAAGATAATAATAATAAAGAGCACAGGATATGAACTGCACAGCCTGCAGTGTTATTTCTATAGATCACATCACATTCCAGTATATGGGGCTGGCAGATACACCAGTATGGCACTGGTCTTCATGGTTCCCCTGAGGTATTAGGGCCAGCTGGCCCTGCCTGAGCAGTCGTCTCCTCGAGGAGGTGCCCTGTCCTCTCGTGCTGGGCTCCCACTCGGGCCTCTGATAGCTTTCTCCATCCCTCCACCTGTCTGTCTGTTTTTGTTTATTCTCTCAGTCATTTATTTCTATTTTTCTTTATAAATCTGCCCTTCTTTTTTTAATTTGATCAGTACAGCGTCGTTGGGTTACTGGTATTGTGCTGCAATGTCTGTGCTCTTCAGCTGTAGATGGACATTCTGACAAAAAAAGAAAAGATAAGAAAAGAAGGAGAAAAAAACTGATATGGATATGAATTGAATTGAATTTATTGAAACACCAGTGAAGATCCTCACCCACACCGGGGGAGGGGTGTCAACTCAAAGCATTATTATTATTCACCATATCATCCCAACAGAAGATTAAAAGGCATTATAAATAAATTAAAACAACTTACATGTGGAGCTGTGTTTTTTCTGTCTCTCCTGACCCTGCCTGTTGCAGTCAGAGGATGATGGGATGAGTAAAACAAGCCGAGAATGACTCAAAGACTCTCCACACTCCCACGAAATCCAGAAAATAGAACGGATTCTTCCCCGTTTTGCTCTCTTTTAGAGTCTGATATGTATAAAGCCAGTTAAAAATGTATATAAGCAGCAGGAGAGCTACCTGTAATTAAAGGAAGGATTAATTAAACTTTGTACAAATCTATTTGTTATGATTATATGGACACCTCTGCTTAGTGTTAAGATTAAATGGCTACTAATGATCGTTATATTTAAGTGTTGCACAGTTTTGGCTACTTGTTGATTGACAATCAAGCAGCTTACTGTCCCAAGAGACGACCCCAGTCTCCTGCCCCCTGGACCCCTGGACCCCTGGACCCCTGGACCTAACAGTCTAAACAGCAAAACAGAAAGTGTTTATATAATTATGATAGAGCTCAGGATCTCTTACTTTTTGGTTTTGTTTTAGTGAGAGCAGTTCATTCTGTTCTAAGTTATTCAGGGGGTCATTATAAGATTTAATCGATCACCTCAGGCCTGTTTCCTGCTTATTGGTGCTTCGGTTCAGACGATCACGTTGCTCCTGGACCTGGACTTTAGCCTGGATGTTAGGATGGAGGATCAAACCCGGCCAGAAAGATCAAAGCAGTGTGAATGTGAGCCAGGACTTAATGTTGCTGTAACCATCAGACCCTTTTAGATAATAACTCACCCAATCTGGCCTTAGGATGCTACCAGCTTTTTAATCACCTTTATTACTCAATCTTACACAGATTAATGATATGGGCTGATGGGATATGGCTTTTCTTTAACATTTAGGAGGACGTGAGAAGATTTATTTGTTAAAAGTGTAGTTAATTAGCCTGATAGATAAAATATAATAATAGTGCACAATATAATAATAGTGAATTATGAGCGGTGGTGTTTATTATTATGTCATAAATATGGTACTATTGGGACAGCAAAAAGGGTTACATGGATTTCATTATTAATGATTAATAAAATGTGATTAACATTAGACATTACCTATTACCACACAAACACATTTTTAATATTTCATGACTTTAATATATTGATTAATCAATGCCCTAGATGGAATGAGAATGGAATTCACTCAGGTGTGTCCAGACCTTTGATTGGTGGTACCATGTTCTAGAGCAGTCCTGTAAAAGGTCATGTGCAGTATTGATTGATAATATTCATCAATCAGCCTTATTACCTCTCAGGGTGAGTCATTCAGGTCTTGGTCTTGTTATGAAGTGATATCAGCCATATCCGATCTTCCCCTCTTTGTTACTCCTCCTACCCTGCTTTCAGATGCCCCCATCCCATCCCATCCCATCCCACCCCATCCCATCCCAAATCTCAGTTCGAGCAGCTGTAATCCCTGCCCTGGAGTACTACGCTGTCTGCACTGATAGCACTGAGCCATTCAGGACATGGCCTGCACTGCATCTTATGGGCATATTAGGCATGGCATGTGCCAGTCCCAGCACTCTATACTAACAGGTTCTGTGTAACCATGACAATGGGCAGAAGCCTGGTAAAGGGAGATTATAAATCTCTGTAAATACGTCCTTTTCTGATCTGTACTGAAACTCCCTTCTGGAATGATGCTGGATAAGAGACTGAAAACCAAAAAGTAAAACAAATAACTGTAAAATTGTAATAATGTCAATAAGAACAACATTCTGAACTGTAATATCCAGTAGGTGGTGTTATTACCTAGTGTGTCAGCTGGAATTAAACCAGATAAGAGCTAAAGTGATCTGCCTACTGATATTACTCACTGTTAGCATGTCAAGTGAGAGAGAAAAAAAACAACAAAAGTAAGAAAGAGGAAAGATAAGATAAGAAACTCTGGATTTGTTTTTTACTTCAAATAGAACTGTTATTACAAAAACAAGCTGCTTTCTTTTAAGTTTGATGACTCTATTATTCTCTGTTAACGTGGGAGGAAAAAATAACTGATAATTCTATAACAGTTATATATACAGATTATCTTTACATATTTACATATATATATTTACAACACTAATACAATCAGAACTAAGAGCTAAAACAAATCTAAATAATTTTGAGCAATGGAGAATAATCTAATGAACATTCATCCTTCAGAGCTAAATGATTAATTTATATAAACCCAGCTGAGGGATTTGAACCTTTTCTAACTTATAACTGAATCTGTAATGATTCTTTATTGTTTAGTTATGCACTTTGATCTTCAGCATGCTGCACTATTTTATTGATTTTAGACCAATTAAAAGACGTTTCTGTATTACGTGCAACAAACACCCTCTTTAAACCCCGATAACCGAGTGATGTGATTTTATAAACAGATAATAGCAATATTATTATCTTCTTATGGATGTCTTAAACAATGTTGGACCTTTGGTAACTTTTACACCACTTTAACACACACACACACACACACACACACACACACACACTGTATATATACTGTTCTTTTTAAATGAATAATCAAACCAACTCTCTGTCTTAGTATTAATAATGACCAAAAATCCCCAGATTAATAATAATTTAATAATACATAGAGGACGATCATTTTATCTGCACATTGTGACTGCATCACATCACATGTGATCACATCAGGGTAACATGCTGTTAGTTTTAGTGTCTTAAAAACAAATCATAACACATGTTTTAGAAGGGTTTGACATGCGGTTCATTTTCCATTTTTTCAGATTACTGCTTTGACCATGACCTCTCACATGCAGAGAGTATTTAATAAATCTCCTCAAACCCTCTTCTAAGCCATCTAGTTTTAGGTTTTACAACAACTCTTTTTACAAACTGTGTTTTTAGCCTTGATCTTTGACCTAAGCAAACACCATTTTTTTTATCCGGTTGTGAAGTGAATCTCCTCGACTTAATCCCTTAATTGGAACATGACCTGTGGACGTTTCTAAGCTCTAAAGCTGAGTACTTACCTCCACTTGTAATGGTTTTGAATGAACAAAAGGTTTGAAACGGCATGTAGTCGATGTAATAACGTCGGTGTGTGTCAGTAACGTGCTCTCTGTGGACTGGACTCACTCTCATATTGTGTCCTTTTACATCTCTTTCCAAATGTAACGGCGCCTCTCTGTGTGTTCAGGAAATTTCCCAGTAATATTTATTTAATCAGATTGCACACATTGTGATGTGGTTCCATACTAGGATTTGGGCCTGGGAATGTAGTTTTTGACTGACCTCAAGAACGTGGATCTCTTTTGTAATTTGCAGTATCTTCACTTGTGTATTGCATCACATCCTTGCAGCACGTTGCTGCCAAAAATCCTTTTATAGCTTATTTCTTGTTAGAAAAAGTTTGATTTGAACAGACAGGTAGTGTCAAGTGTTTGTCTTTGACATTTTACAGCTGTGTCCAGAAGTTTAAAGGTTAATACAACATCTGGAATCCAATTCACATCAAATGATTTAAATGTGTGACAGTCCCAACATACAGGAGAACTCTAATAACCAATGTTCTCATCGAGTCTCATCTGGGTTTACTTACTTAATCCAGGTGTGTATCTATAGGTTTGTACTGAGTATAAACCTTAAGAAGTTTAAGAAGTAATTTAGGTTCTTCCATCTTTTAAATGAAATATCCGGTAGCTTCTTTAAGAAAGGGAATATTCTTCTGATAATTTATCCACGGCCATTACCTGACCTCAGAAACCTTTAAGGTGACTAAATACCACCTAAAATCTTCACCAGTCTGTCTTTTGCACCTTTTTTACAGGACAGTGTTGGAAATCAGGAACCTTTTGTGGTTGAATTGGCTCCGAAGGAACCGACTTACTGGTTGTAGGATGGCAAAACACCAATTCATGGTCTTTAAATCCTGTTCCCATTGTGCTGCCGGTTGGAGATAACAATTCAGGAAGCCATCCAGCAAGAGCCAGACCCAGGGGGTCTCCAATGGAGGCTGTCCTTCCCTTTCACTGCTTAGTCCCACATCCTAAAATGGAATCAAGTCTCCCTTGACATCCTGGGTCATAAAAGACATCCAGGGGCAACCAATCAGAGCTTCCCTGCGGGCAGGGCATTCACAGCAGTCTGCCCGGTCCAGTCTGTGCCAAAAACAAGGAGAGCAGGCTTTGACCTGCTGCTCCCACTGTGTGTGTTCCATGCTGTGGTCTGGCATCTTCATAGCTGTATTCACTGGTTATACTGGTGATACTGGTTGTTGTATGTCACGTCTCAGAGGTAATCATGTTTATTACACTGCCTAGACTTTGTTTATCCATGTAAACAGCTGGGTTTTGATCTGACTGACCTATCTAACTAGATTTGGATCAGACCCAGAGTTTAATAACTGCTTTTGGAACGCCTTCTGTCAGTTTCTGTGTGTTTTTGCTAGGTTTCGCCCAATGTAACTCCAGTTATGTTTGTTAATTGAGAGGATTTCCATCATGCTCATCTCTCCAGTAATATATCTAGTTTGTTCACTGTCACTTTCTTTTTTTGACTGAAGAAATCGAGCCTTTAGAGCAAACAACATGGAGGAGAAAAATGCAAAAGATGCTAAAGTACTAGTGCTAAAGATGAAACCAGAGACCTTATATCAGGAGGTCAGCAGTCTGCAGAGGGGCAAAGGGAAAGAGCTGAGGGACAGAATAAAGAAAAATACGAGCCTACAACCTGCGAGGCTTGATGAGGACAAATGAGCTAAATGTGCTTTCTTCAATAGAGTCGATAATGTACCATCCACTCACCCACAATCCATTGCAGCTTCATCCTCTATGGATGATCACACCTCCTGTCTCCCCTCCTCCCCCAAACCTCATTATCACAAACGAGCAGGTGAGACCAGAAACAGAAGCAGAGAAAAGCAGGTAAATCCCAAAGGGGATGAGATCTAAAGTACTGATAAACTGTGTAGATCAGATCTCTGTGTACCAACCAAAGTCTTTGGGAAGAAAGGGTAGGGTTAGGGTATCAGTTCTTACCTGGATATGATGGGGTTCATCCCGCTTTAATAAAATCCAGCCCATCTTACTGAGGAATAGTCCGGGTGTTGCACGGGTAGAAATGTGTATTTGCTACAGGGCCAAATGAATAATCAAAATTAAAATTACAATAAAATAATTTTTAAAAAAGGAATCTGAGTAGATATAAGTGCAGTACAAGTTACCCAAAATCAAAAATATCAGGAGAATTAGCTTCTTTATATTGGAACATTTAGTTTTCAGTTTACAGAATGAATAGAAATAAAAGTAAACAAAATGTAGTAACTAAATGAGAAATCACAAACGATTTAAAATAGCTTTGATTTGACTAGATATGATTGGCCTCCATGTGAATTGCTTCTGTAGAGATCATGTATCTCTCATGCTGTGTTTCCTAAAGTGCTAAAATATTCACTGTGTCTGTAAGAGCTCCCTTCAAAGCTCAACAACCCTGGGGTGTGTGTAATCACCCTGTAAACCTGTTCTCCTTCACACACACACACACACACACACACACACACACACACACACACACACACACACTGATCAGCTACAAGATTAAACACACTGCCAGCTGAAGTGAACAGCTCTGAGTAATGCTCTTGGGTCCTCTCGGGTCCTGGCATTCATATGGGCATTAGATTGGCATGTAACTCCTGCTTTATACCCAAATGGCAGTGCCCTCTGTGCTTTGAGGAACAAAGAGTTCAAGGTATCTCTCTTATAACTTAAAGCTTGAAGGATCTTGCTGTTAACATCCTGGTGTCACTTCCACAGAGAGGTCGTGTAGAAGCCATGCCTCTGTGCTTGGAGCAGTTCTGGCTTCACGTGGAGGACAAACAGCGTATTAGGCAGATGGTCGTGATGTTTTGGCTCATCTGGGTATATTATCGTACTCTGGCAATAATGGATCAAACACATTAACTCAATCCCTTTATTGTACTGTATGTGTTAATCACCCATTGCTCTCCCCGTTTATTCGAAGCTGAGATTCCACTCCTTCTTTAGTATTTGAAAGTAAAAATCCAGCTCTGCTAAAGGATATTTTCTCAGAGTAGAATTTTCCCGTTCAGTTCTCTCAGTCCACATGATGGATGTGATCCTCTAGCAGGAGTATTTATGTTCCTTACTTACCTGATGAGAGAGAGATGGATAACGTCTGAAGCATCCGAATGGCCAGGGAACATAACTGTGGCTGGGCGCTCAGGATTAAGACCTGAGAAGGAGTTGGCAGCCCTATTGATTCCAGGTCCTGAGATGGGACCTGATCCAGAAATATTTTGGAAGGAGGACATGGGGGCACAATGTTTTAAAGTCCAATGCAGATGGCACAGACACCCACAAGAAGATCACTGGCAGCTCAGAGATTATGGCTCCACTACCCACAGGCTCTGCTGCTTCGCCACCTGTTCAGATCAAATCCAGGAAAGCCCTGATCAGCTGAAACACCAACAAAGCTCTGTTCAGCCCAAACCCCAAGTAAGCCATCTTCAGCCAGAAAGCCATGAATGTTTAGTTTAAAGTGCCTTTAGGCCATGTCTACTCACCCCAAAAAAACTAGCTGAGATATGAGAGAGCACGTCTCATACAAATACTCTGTTCTGAACAGTCCAGATCAGACATTCCAGACCTACTGGTTTGCCTAGAGAGTATAATTCATAATTCATTTATCAAGAGTGGTGTGCCTGGTACCTTGGATAGCACCTTACCACTTACAGCTACCATGGCATCACCTTGTCTCTTATTTGTTGACCTTCTAGAGCCTGTGGCATTTGTATCGTATGACAGCACAGCCAGCTCATTGGCACAGACTAACAGCCAGTGCATGGGCATCTATGGTATTGAAACGTGTGGACACCATGAGGTCTGACCAATAACGGACTCAATTCACCAACTTGCCTGAAAGGAGTGATGGTTATCAGAATGTTCTTCTGGTTAAGAGCCACTTTAAGGCCACAGATCCCACAAAGGAACCACCTGAAATAAAGCTCTCAGTGGTTACCCAGCACAAGGGTTCCTGTGGCTTCTGGACTTTCAGTAGATCAGAAAGATACGCCTCATTCTGCCTGTAAAACATCCACGTTTAACGTTTGAAGTCTCCATGCTCTGTCCAAGCCCAAGCTGTGTTTGTCCAGAATTGGACTGTAAACACTACAGGCTGCATAGATTTGGGGGATCAACCATCCACACCACTGACAGTGTCAGAGAAGCAAACAATATCGAGGGGTCCTGGGAAAAAACAGATCTTGCTCTGAAGGATAAATCATGCTAGGGGCCGGTCTGGGACCATGTGGTCGTGTGCTTTACTCTGAGCTCTGTACCATTTACTGGTAATTTTGCTGAATGACAATCATGGAATTTCCAAGCAGAGGGGGTCTGCCCAGTCAATTCGGGGCCTCGGGACCATGAACAATCAGCTCAGGCTGTGGGGGACAGGGGTCAGTGATTTATCATCGACAACACCAGTCAAGCTCTAAACTCTAAACACTAACTACCATTCCCATTAACACCAGCACAATCTGTATAAACAAGTGATCAGGTCAGTCTTAGTGAATAAACACATATTTCAGTTCTGATTACTTGTTTGGATGACAAATAATGTCAGGGTTGTAAAATTAGCTGGGATATGCAGTAATCAAATGTGTTTATGTTACAGTAAAGATTCCCACAGTGACAAAATGTAATGCTTAATATATTCTCCTAATTATTATTTTTTCTTTCTTTAGTGACAATCTCCACTAATACACATTTTGATGGCTTGCTCGTCACCGGTCTTTACACCTCCACCACTGTACAAGCCGCACCCATCCCTGCTCCTGCTGCCTTTGGATTCGGTGAGTCCTTCCTCATCTGCTGTACCAGGAAATTCAAAGGTTCATAAGAAAAAAAATGCAAATAAGGTGAAGTTTGTGGAATTGCTGTAGTTGGAGAAACAACTACAAAAAGTCATCATTGTAGCGTTGAACACTCGATTGATCAATAACTCATGATTACCTGACAGCAAACAAACCCAAAACCACTGCTTTGTGCTAAGAAGGACAAAGAAGCAAAACAGAAGCAAACACAAACCTGGTGGCTGGGCTTAGCATTTAGCCTTCCCATTTTTGGCAAATAATAATAAGGTTGGAAGCTTGGAGTATTCTTGGATTTAAATCTAAATAACATGATCAGATCTCCAAATAATCCCTGGTTCTGTTCTAATGACTCTAAGGCATAGGACTAACTTCTAAATCATTTTATTTTATAAAGAAATACCCACAGGTTTCTGATCTACTGTGATGTCCTCTGTGCCCATTGGCTGTCAGACCAGCAGGCAGCACGCGCTGACAATCCAGAGAGTAATGATGTGCCAGTGCTTTCCTGTGTGCATTCATGAAAAAAAAACTGGCATATTCCCCTGGGAGTCTGAGTTTGGCATAACAGAGAGGTTTTTTTCTCTCGTGGTGCTGCTTTTTGAAACCTCAGCACCCTCACAGTGTTCAAACATTTCTATTATACAATACCATGCTTATTAAGTAACTTTAAAATGTTTAGCTTATTGGATTTTCATGACATAAGAAGTGTCAAAAGTTACTGTAAAAGTACATGATACACCTGTCTCCAAAAGTATTAAGACATTCCCTCCGAGTTGAATAACGCTGATGAGCAGTGAATCAGATTTTTGAGAAAGAGGCTCTTCTATGAACTGGGTCTTTGTGAGTCACTTGTGTGTCCAGTGAATTTAACAAATAATTACTATATATAATAAAATATAATGTATATTTACCACTCAAAATGAGGAGATAATAAACACATTTGGTTTATCCTCAATGTTGAATAAATGTAAATGTAAAGAGGAAAAACAAAACATCCTAATTTCCCATCAGAACGAGGAAATAATTTGATCCCAGTGATTTTGATCATGACTGTTAGTATTTCTATACCTGCTGATCTCCTGGGCTCTCTAGAGTTACTCAGAAAGGTGTAATCAGGAACAAAACATCCAGTGGGCAGCAGTTCTGCATCTGGGAATGCCTTTCACAGAGAATGCAGACTGGGTCAGGTTTTTGTACATTTGTACAACATCCAACCTTGAGACAGATGGGCTCAGAAGACCGTGACCAACAGCAGAAGACCATGTTGGGTTCCATTTTTGGCAGCCAGGAACAGAATGCTGAGGCTGCAGTGTGCACAGACCGAGGGTCAGAATTTGGCACCAACAGCACAAATACAAGAACCTGACCTGCCGTGAATCGGTGGTGTCACACAGCCTACCTGAGCATTGTTGCTGACCACGTGTACCCCATCATGCCCACAGTTCTTCTACTTCCAGCATGATCATGCACCGTGTCAAAAGCTAAAGGTTTAAAAACTGGTTTCACAAACATAACAATCATTTCAGTGTTCTTCAGGCTTTATTCAATGTTCATCAGAATTCTTCAGCTTTAACAACTAAGTTTTATTAGTATAAAAAAAGCTCTGTTCCAGTCAGTTTGGTTCCATTTACCAACATTACTAACAATCCCTTATAATAAACAGCTGCACCTTTCCACTTTACCTTAGAATGAACCCTAACCCTAACCCTAACCCTAGATCGTATGCGATATTAACACTAAATTATTATGATGATCTGATATGTGTTTTGGTTTCCACTGCTGTAAACACACACCATAATACCAAGAACCTCAGTAATTCTGCAGGAAAGTGCTAACAGTAAGCACATGCCAAATATTTAAATCAGTGCAGAGTGACAGATTGGCAGTAGGAATTTAAATCACAGCTCTCCATGCCACAGCTTCACGGCCCGAACCACCAGTGTGAGAGTGTAATTATACTGGTTTACTACTGGGATCATTACAGGAACTTTATAGAAATTGGTTTTCTGAGCAAAATGCTTCTACATGAACACACTCTTCTTATGTTCAATCACTGAGACTGTACTCAATCTAAAATACTCTCTCTCTCACTCTCATGCTCACTCTCACTCTCTCTCACTCTTTCACTCACTCTCTCACTCTCTCACTCACTCTCTCTCTCACTCTCACTCTCTCTCACTCTTTCACTCACTCTCTCACTCTCTCACTCTCTCACTCTCTCACTCTCTCTCTCTCACTCTCAGTCTCACTCTCTCTCTCTGTCTCTCACTCTCTCTCTCTCTCTCTCTCTCACTCTCTCTCTCTCTCTCTCTCTCTCTCTCTCTCTCTCTCTCTCTCTCTCTCTC
>JAVSBV010109971.1:0-22045 GCA_033117975.1 Parotocinclus spilosoma | reverse complement strand
TTGTTGTGGTTGTAGATTCAGTTGTTGTGGTTGTAGCTTCTGTTGTTGTTGTTGTTGGTTCTGTTGTTGTGGTTGTATATTCGGTTGTTTTGCTTGATTGCCTATTTTATTACACTCTTCATATCTATTTTGATCTATTTATTTCAGTCTATATATTATTTCATGTTATTTAACAAACTTTTCATATTTTCTCTACTAACTACTACATTATTGCTACACAATTAACTGGTTTAATTGTTTAAATAAACAAAATAAACCCCAAAAACTACACACATTTTTGCCTATCTCCACGTTACTGCACTGATATTAATAAAACAAGCCAGCTGAAGTGTTTCCAGCAGTCGTCTCATACCTTTGAGCCAGAGCTGCTCGCATGGGAGAACTGGTGTTAAAGTAATTAATTAACCTTAATTACTTTACATTACAAGTCAAATACTGTAGTTCTGCCTAGGCATATGAACAGAAGCAAGACAAAGAAATGGGTAGCTTCATAACAACAGTGATGCTTTTACAATGAAAAGCAATAAATCGAAATAAACACACACGATAAACAGGCGCAATGCCATTTGACAACGCACAATAATTTGTACTTATTGATCTCAGGCAAGTACGATATATGCCTAAAGGCTGTTTGGACCTTTGCTGGCCATCTTTAACACAACACTGAGCTTTCTACCCACGCAATTCTCCTAGAAATTTATCATCCAGCACCTGGTTCCACTCAGACCTGCTGGCACGTTGGACTCCATGCCTTCCCATTGAAGTTCCAGTTTGATTGATGATCATTGCTTGAGGAATGAGCCGACTGCTGGCCTTCCTTTCCTTTCCTTTGTCTCTCTGGTTTCCTAGAGTATGTTGAATGTGGCAGTTCTCTATATGAAAATCGGAGCCTTTTGCTTTAGCTAATAGAATTTGATACACTGCGTACACTAGGATCTGATTACATGACATCAGGTTTAGGAATTAAATCACACCTATTAACTAACACAATATTAACTCATAAATCACACAAGGCTGTCAGTATAGGATGTTTTTAACCCCCTGCTACTTGTAGCATCGCTGTTAATTAACCAAGAAAGAGCAGGATCAAAGTTAATTACTTTTTTGTTAAATTGACATTTACATTTATATTTATATGCTGGCTTTAAAGTTCAGTTTGTGTACCATGTAGAAAGGCAGAATTTACTGTTTGAAACCTTATTAAAATATTCATCTGTCTTTTTTATTAGGCTTTACAGAGTCCGTGCAGAAATTCATGGACACATATTGGACAAATTTTGGGGGTAACGCATTACAGTAACCTAATTCTGATTTCCTCTAACAGACTACAGGTGTGCACCATGCCTTTTAAGAAACAGGACGCTGTCCAAAATGGATGTAGCCGTAGTCACATTCTTTTTATGCCTCTGTAATGTTAATATAAAGGGTCTTTTCACAAAAAGACGAAGTGCAAATGTTTAATAAGCACAAGAAATTACGACTGGTAATTTTGGAAGCTACACAGCGTCTAAAACCCAAACTGTTCACGCCGTCCAGGAAACACACAACACCGTGGTTCTTCACTTTTAAGCGCACACTAACAAACACAAAAAAGATAAAACGTATACGATGGAATATAAGTATAAATAAACACACCTCGCTGGCTGCACCGGGAATGCAAATTAAATTAATATTGATTAAAATAATTTTGTATTCATTTAACAGATGATGTCCTGTTTTAATTTGATTTGATAATTGTAAAGACCTTGTCGTTAAAGCTAACCGACAGGGATCGGATGTATCCAAGTAAGACTGTATTGGTTGTAAGCATTTTAAATGAGAGTGTAAATCTGTATGATGTATATAAAATAAAAAAATCTGTTCTGCCAGCCTGCATTGGGTTGTATTGCTGTCACTCCTTGGTGTTTTTACACTTGGCAATGGTAAGAGTGAAGAGAGAATATCAACAGGGCAAGTTATTTGTTGAAAATGTCAAGTCCCATGGGATTCAGTGTCTTAATTAATTCTTTATGTGTACTGTCTGTTTGAGAGTGAGACAGTCGAGCATGTAGTGGAGGAAATGCAAGAGAGAGAAAACAAATCTAGTCTGACAAAATTACACAGAATGGAAAGACTTACTTTCGCACAAGGTCAAACCTGTGTACAGACAGGACCTTCCACCTTCCTTGATGATGGATCAATACTATTCTCCTCCTTTCTCGACACCCCCCAACACACACACACACACACACACACACACACACACACACACACACACACACACACACACACACACTAATTAGCACACTCCTTGAAAATTAGCTCACCTTTGGGCCAAATTTGGGCCAAATTAAAAGCTGAAGCTGCTCTCTTTATCAAATGATTGCACACAGACACAGACAGAGAGACAGAGAGACAGACAGACAGACAGAGATAGACAGACAGACAGACAGGCACACTGCATATCAGCACATCATGTCTTCGAATGTGAATCCATATTGCCTGCATGTGCCATTTATTAAATTCCCCTAAAACGGTTTAAATGTAGCTTTAGGAATTGCAGAAGTTGTGTGTTACCGACTTACAAGTCTCACCTACTCACTAGTAAAAGCAGATCTGAGGTTCCAACCTCTATACTGTACGTAGATATATGCATATCTGTCATGTTTGGTGATGTTAAACAAAGATAGCACAGCCCAAATCATTCTCATCTATAGTGTGTATGGTGCTTACCTTAGAACGAATGGCCTCTGTCCCCGTAGGACGTAAATCACGATCAATCAATCCCCAGTGCAGGATCGATCATCATCTTGGGAATATAATTTTGTCAGGGAATCAATAGGACTGTGCTTGGAATTGACCCAGTTCTGATGTTTGGACCTGCCATGTTGCAAAAAACAGAGGAGAGATCAATTAAAAAAACAGATTAATGCAACTAACAGGGTAGAGAAAGTGACAGGAATTAATAATGCTCTTTAACGATGATGTATTGACAGGTTATTTGAGAGTCATATTTCTGGAGTTACGCTGCCTCACAGAAAGAAGGTCCCGGGTTCAATCCCAGGGTGGAAAAAACATACCTAAAATAAAAAGATTGTGCAGAAATAATAGGCTGGGTCTGGACAACAGCTTTCAAATCCAAAGGCCAAGACAAGATCATACTGAACTCAAGAACTACAATAATAATATACACTAAATTTGTTACCACAAAAATAAAAACCTGGTGAGTCATAACTACGTGGACAGAATTTTAAAGTCTCAATTATCTGATTTACTGGAAGGTCAGAATCCTGTTTTAACACACGAAGTCCTCGATTTCTTTTTGTTTAAGCTGTATGCTTCATTTTACACAACTGTTAGCAATGGGTGCACACTGAAAAGCTTGCATTAATATAAAGTTCTGTTTTGCTGCATATGCAAAAACAAGAATGCAAAAGATCTTTGGGTTCCTCTTCACTTTACTTTCTACTTTATTTTCAATGCAACAATCCTGAAAGTGGGTCATATAGAAATTGACCAAATTCAAACTGTCACACAGCTCTATGTACTAGAAAAGCTACTGTAATTAAACACAGAATAACCACGCTATGATAAGATGCTTATAACTGAACCATGGGCTACCACAAGATATTTTTTCCAGAATACACGGTAACACTATTTGCCTTTCAGGTGCAATATATGTAGCAATAAAAGACTGTGACGTGATAAAAGGGATATCTGATGAACTGTGGATGCTGTACACGCTACAACGAGGATGAACAACAAAAGCATTTATTTCTCAGCTACCTCTTACTACAGGACCTCTGGCCACATCATGGGTGCGTAGGAGCATGACAAGAGGCACAATAAAGAAGGTAACACGGTGAGACACTGATTTCGATGGCGTGTGGGACGCAGAAGTGCTTCATCAGTCGCTCTTGGTTTTAAAGATTAGCAGCGGAGGCGTGTAGGCTGTTCTTCAATACCAACAACACAGACCTGAGGTCAAGTAACATCATGAATGCTGGAATATTAAGTGAGTATTGGGCAAACAGGGTCAGTTCCAGACCATAATGAGATGGAACAGGGGGAAGGGCACATTTGAAATCTCATAATTCGAGATCCGAAGACTTTTGAGGTGATGTCCTAAATGTTTAATGCTTTCAAAACATGATCATTTATTATATTTCGGATGCACTACCTTTGCGTTTTATCCATCTAATAAGACCATGTTAATATAATTGCCAGAAATAATAAACACTAGGCTTTTAATATAAACGTCTGCCTCCAAGCACAAAGGTAAGAATATATTTAATTATGTCACATTAAAATGACTGGTCTTGGTGTGAGATTCTATCTCCCTGTCTACACGCTCCTCCCTGCAGGCTCGGCTCAGGACAATAAAACAAAGACACTGATGCAATCGTTACACAGAAAAAGAAAGCAAGAGAGAGAGAGAGAGAAATAGATAGAGAACGAGAAAGAGCAGGAGAGAGCTTTCGTAATGCTGCTCAAAGGCTTTGGACTAGAAAAGAAAGATTGCGTAAAAAGCAAAAAGAAAAACAAACAGCGTTTTCATTTCAAAACGCCTACAGTGTCCCACCGTTTCCCAAGAATAATGCCTGCGACAGATTGCCGGTATGAATGCTTGATGAAGGGAACGATTGGACAGGGGAATCCCTGGTGGCAGGCTTGAGGCTGACCCGCAGATTATTCTTTCCCTGCCAATTAAATCATTCATCAGTAGCCTCAGGCTCACAACAGAAGAATCACCATTAGGAGAAGGCAGGTGTCCAAATTACCGCCAGCATCCAATAACGCTGCCTTGCCTCTTGGCTCAGGGTGAATTTCTTCAAATTCAACAACACAGACTTCAGATCGCTGAAGACTAATAACCACAGATATGGAATACAGTATAATATTGTTGATACACTGTAAGCAGGAACTGTAACACCGGTGATTAAATCACAAATTACAACAAAGTGTGCAAAACAGTGCAGGGGGAATACTTTCTAATCCGCTGTATTACCTGTGTGGGATTTGACTAGAACACTGGGTTAGTTCTTTCCCTAAATGATCGTGCTATAATACTGATCGGTTAAACTGACCAAAATCATTCACAGACACGTTTTTCTCAGTACCTCCGACACCCACACACATCTTCCCCCCGATTCAAACTCATACATTACCTTGAGTGAGTATGAGTGGACTTCATTCCCATCATCTCCGACGCCCAGCTGGCTCACCTCAGCGAGGCATTACAAGGCCACGCAGTGTTACTCTGTGCCAGTTGAAACATGTCTCATGACCACCTCACATCCCAAATCATTAAGGCCACAGCTCTGCCCAGGCTTATCCACCATACTCAAGCACCTCTGCAAATAAGCTTGGCAATTCCAGTCAGAGTCGATAAAGAAGCTGTTATTCCTGACCTAATCATAATAACCTACGATTAACTACAGTATTATAATGAATTTCCACGTTTGGTCCTTGACGGTTCATTAGGATAAGCCCTTAAAAAAAACACAGATGAAATGAAGCTCAATGGGACGGACCCAATGACCCAATATGGTTTGAACCATTCCATGTCATGTCCACAATTTAATAATATTGGTGCGATCATCAAATACTATGGCTATGGCTATTGAACTAAATACAATACAATGCACTGTTTTTTTTTTTATTTATTCGTAAATCTTTAACTGTTTATACATATCTACTCAGGGGTGAATATGTGAATGATGGGCACACTTTCACCAACCATCACGGTTATCTGCTTTAATGGAATTACAACTATTATAATATTATTCAGAATACGTGGAAAAATAGAACAGTTTAAAGCTGTTGAGCTAGTTTGATAAATAATGCAGTTGTTATGGAAAGGGTTGCCTTCCTGAGACCCACAGCTATGAGGTGCTAGGAGCATGGGCAAGGTTCATGTGTTTTTATTTTGCACTGTACAGCTAGCAGCTTAATTTAAGCACAAATGCCCAACTTTTGCCCAAGTTGCTTTAAAGCAACCAAAGGCTGTTCAGGTTTAGTGCTAGACAATAAGAGCTTAAGTAAAGAGGGGTTAAGACAAGGTGACAGGAATTCTACTGATCTGCTGGAATTAAAGTTAAACAAACAAACAAACAAAAAAAAGCAATCAATCTGAACATGTTTTCTAGCTGGTTTGTGAAAGTCAGCTCACGTTACCAGCACGATGACCTGGATCGAGTTCAGGTTCATGTACAGAAAATGTAACTTCTGTCATACCAGACAGGTTGTTAGCGCTGTGGTGGGTGGTTGATCGCCTCCGAGGTTGCCCGCCGTTGCTTATGCGCCAAGCTGTTTATAGCACTTATCTCTATTCTTTAGGTTCCGACATCAGAGAGCTATTCCCAGTGTTTGTGTGGGTTGAAGAAATAAGACGGCAGGTGCCTTGATTTCCTCGCAGCGCAACTCACGCAAACCGCTTATCACTTAAACACCCACACGTAGCTTTACGTACGCCGTAATTGACATAACACACTCTGGAAAGCTCATGCTGTTCTAATTGATCCTGTACAGTCCGCACACAAAGCTTGCTTTTCTGAGAGCCACTCACCAGCTCATGCGTTGCTACGCGAAATCAAAGTGCAATGGTTGGTCTGACTCAAACTGCAACCCACACAATATGCTGCAATACATACAACTATTTCCTCCATGGCTTGTGTACAGTATACAAAGTGATTCTCTCATTGGCGTCATGCTTTCTTGAAATTATAACATCCAAAAAGTTGGGTGAGGCCATCGTTTTTGCCAGGGTTAGTAAAACCAGAAGTGACTTAATGGTTATGTAATTTGCAAAAGGACAACAGCCATAACAACTAGACTTGACTAAAAAATAACGATCCCATGTGTTAATAATAAGACATACAGGATCAGTAGACTCAGGGGTAGGAATGAAGAAACACCTGACTGAGCATTACTGTAACGAGAATTCATATATTTTCAATATTCCAGTATACATTTTGTTACTTAAGTAGTGTCACGAGTGGTTGCCATTTCCCTACTCAAAGAACCAGTAACGACAAATATATGTTGTGCAAGTTTATCAGCTAAACCATCACCAGACCCACACTAACCAGTATAAACCAACTTGAATCAACATGCTAATAAAAAGAATGTTGCATATGTATTTACTGTTTACAGATTTTAACCTTCTAAACACTGCATAATTCACACAAAATATGATATTAAACTTCCGCTAATGATGCAAAAGCCAGTTAACTTTGGGACCTCCAACACTGTGTTCCCCAAATTAAATTGGCTAACGGTTAACGCACATTTGCACATTTGTTGCGTGCTTGTGTCCGCCATCTTGGATTTCACATGTGCCTGCGCTTTCCAGGCAAACCAGCAGGTGTCTCTACTCTACAGTGGCAAGAGATGGGAAGTCATACAAATTTGGTTGGTGTGCTCTAGGTTGTTTCAGACGCATGCGGCGTCCATTTAAAAGTAAGGGACAAATGTCCCTTGGTCCGTGGTGAGTGTCAACTGTATTTATTCTGATTTCATCTTAAAACCACACAATACATTCCTTAATCCAGTAAAAAATCATAAGCTTCCTTAATCATAGTGATATATTAAAGTTTTATAAACGATTCTGGCTGGTTTTATTTTTGTTCTTTGCTCTTCAGTTTTGTTAGTATTATTCAAAAGATTTACGAGTAGAGAGAGGTGGTGGAGAGGAAGCATAGATATCTCAGAGGTCTTGATGGCTTCACCAGACTTTTTATGCATGTGTGTGTGTGTGTGTATGAAAGAGAAGTTATAAATATTCTCTCCCTGCCTGATTCGGCTGATGCCTCGTTTTCACTGCAGAAAGTCATTTTCGGGATCAACCAAAGAGCACCAGAGTAACCAAAGAGAAAAACTGAAGAAACATTTCAATAAAACATTTTTAGCCTTATCCTAGTCTGGCTCACAAGCGGGTAAAATAACTTGCTGGCAAAGCCAGATAAACAACTTTTATTGCAGACGTGAGAGCTCTCTCAGAAGCCTAGTCTGTTACCTACAAAGCCCATCATCTGTTCCAAGCCTGTGCCTATAAAAACTTAACCGTTCTCCCATCACAGTGCACAGGGAGAGACAGCAATTTAAAAAAAACCATGAATGGCTCTAACTCAGATCGTGTTTCCATTACAACACCCATCGCTGGACATATGTAATTAGTCATTGGAGCCAACTAACGTTCCATCTTGGATCAAAGCATCCATTAGAGAACACAGCCAGCACAGCAGCACTGCCACCTGATGACATCCTTCTGTACTGGCTGAAAAGCAAATCTAAGACTTGAACAAAAATTACAAGAAAACACAATCAGAACGGGTAGCAGATGGGAATTAATTTTTTAGCGTTACTATTTACTTTATTTTAATCTTCTAATTAATTCACTTTCATACCTGTTCAATCCAAGATGGGCTGCTGGCCAAAGGCACTGGTGCTGTTGTTTGAGTTGGGGAACTGGAAGACAGGCTAGACCGAGTCCCAGACGATGATGTAGTGTGTTTGCGTAGATCATTATGGCAGGTCACTCAGTGTTTGACAGAATGAAGGGTCCTATTCTGCGTTTTCCATACATTTGGACAAAATCTCCTCCTACCAATCACACACACAGAGCAAAGACACCTGGTAGGATACCGTACAAAGCTGAGCTTTTTTTTGCAAGTCTTCGCTATCATAATTAGCATAGTGGCTACTGCTCTGTCTGTGAACCATGTACAAAACATCAGACTGGGTGATTGTTCCAGCAGATTATGTGATTCAGGTGCAGTACTTAAGCTGCTTAGGTACTTTTACTTTTTCAGATAAAAAGCATTTCCTGGAACAGTCTATTGAGTGGTTATTTTTACATTTCTAGTCACCTAACCTAAACCCCATCAAGCAATATGGAGACATTTCTTTTAAAAAAGTCTGAGGGGTGTACACACTTTTGTGAGATGCTGTACATACACACATACGTGCATACATATATAATTAAATTAAATATCTTGATGGACTGTATTAATCTTGAAACAAACTTGTTTAACTGGCGAAAGCAGTTCAAACACACCAAACGTGTTACAAGGTAGGATAAAACTGATACAAATCAGCTTTCTCGTACGTTGTCAACCCTGCTACAATGTCCATTTTTGTCATTTGCTGCTTCTCCTCAATTCCACCACAGTTGCCAATTAGCTTTTTACACTGGTGTTCATATATGTCATTGGGACAGCTGGAAAATCTTAGGAACTACCCCTTTCTGTATACATAAACACAGACATCTGTGCTCTGGTGCTGCTTGATAGTAAAGACAGTAATGGCATTGTTCATACTCAAGAGAGCAGCATTAAGTCTGGACCAGCAGACAGAGAGAACATGGTCAGGATGGGAACACTGGCTTAACAATAGAGACTGAGGACTATCAGAAAAAGGCAAATACTCGATAGTCACAGTCTGCTTTCTGTGATTTTACATTTTACATTTCCAGCATTTAGCAGACGCCCTTATCCAGAGCGACTTACAACTGATACAGTCTTACAATTCAAGCAGTGGTGGGTTAAGGGACTTGCTTAAGGACCCAACTGTGGCAGCTTGGCAGATGTGGGATTTGAACCCTGGACCTTAACCACGAGGCTACCACAGTCCCTGTGATGCACAGTGTAAGAACATACAGCTAGTGTTGTAGTACTCTAGTCCAGTCGACCTCCTTTGAACTCGGCCTTGTCTTGGTCTCTGTGTAGAGTCAGACTTTTTCTATCGTTATTGAATATCAACAGTCACCTCAAACAGAATATATCAGTGGAAAAAAGGCCTTCAAAATCATCATCATCATCATCTGTAGTCCACTTCCAGTTATTGGGGAGTCCAGCAGCATGTGAATTGAAGGTGCCGATTCTCATCCCAGTGATCACTCACCTGCATGTTCAAGGCTCACCTCACCTCCTGCTAAAAGCACAACAGCATTTAACAAATAGGGTCGTCTTCTCTTCACCCTACTGTCAATGAACACCGTAAACAGGAGAGACACCAACAGCCACCCTTTGAATGACCTCAGCTTAATGCCGAGAATACACAATGACTACATTCTTACAGGGCCAGTTTCATGAGCAAAAATTTCGGGAAATATTTTAAAATTCAACTAGGGCATGACATTTATTTAAAATGCCAGATTTTTTTAAACAAGCAAATGGAAATCTCTTCCCCTCTCACTGACCCCAGTGGAACTGGCTAAGGTCATCACTGGATATTTTAGTGATGGTGATTGATTTGAACCAGAGGGGCAACTAATTTGAGTTTTCCTTCATAAACAGCATGACAGCGCTCCATACCTCTGCCCCGCTAGGGAGTCTGTCTTTTCAGTGTGCTGAAGTGAAAATGGCACCCATGAGGATTAGCCATGCATACTATATGCGCTCCATGCTGATTACTCATCAATGACCCACGAAACTCCAAAGCACGAGTCGGACCTCTCCTCGCTACAGCTGTAATGCTCCACCTTTGTTCCTGTTCCAGCCATGTGTAATGTCCATGGTGCTTCTTAATGATCACAGACCTTTGAGAATATATTGCCGTCTTCCTCGACCACTTTCAGCCCTCTCAAAGAAAGATAGGATGGAACCCAGGTCTCATCTATCTCCCAGGCCACATGTTTTCAATCTCATGGGTCATGTTTAAGGCCTGTGTAATTTTAAATCCCAGAAACGCTCCCACACTTCCTGAAAATGTATCACAGGACAAGAAACATCTCGAACAAGATCGCATGCATTCAAACCTTCATCCACAGTTGTTTGCCATCAGGTTCATGAATCGGGTTTACATGTTCGAGTTGCTGCACACCAACTTCATTCTGGAATGAGATGTTCAGCAATGACGGATCATATGGTATAAGATAACTCTAAGCATTTCCATCAACTGCTGTGTCTCTTGCACACTATAACACTACGAATGTTAGATTCGAACAGCTGCTCCTCTGACTTCCAGAAATGTGTTTCACCTCAAGCCTGTTCTTTGTGTCCTCCCACTTCTTCATGTGGATTTGTTGTACTCATGTCACAATCAAACACCCAATGGCGAACGACATATTGAATAGTTGTTTGCGTACTGTGGTTTGCTTGCACAAAGCTGAGTTTTTACCCTGTTTTGCACTGAAGAAAACTTGAATCATTGCTTGGAGGACTGACAGAGAGAACGCAGCAGGAGAGGCAGGGAACAGACTCAGAACGAGAGAGATAGCTGTGACTAATAACTATTCTCGACATTTAAATGAGAATGCCTCTGCAATGGCTCGGCGTCAGTGGAAAACTTTCAGACATGACCACGTAGGTCACTTTCACCCACTGTTGTCGTAGTGTTTATTCAGTCCCTGTACTCTCACTGACAAAAAAACTAATGCACCCAGGTGGAAACTGCCTTCGTTTTCAGTCGTCTTATGAACAAAATAGCTGGACTGTGAAGGACTGGAACCGTATCGTATCATAACAAATCCAGGTTCAATTTGGGATCCGACGACAGTCTGGATCGAGTTTAGAGGCCTTGTGGTGAGCGCTTCAATCGTGCTTTTTCTGTAGAGCAACACACTGCTGGTGTGATGATAATAGTGATATGAGGGACACTAACAACTCAGCGATCTGTCCAGGACATCCTATTGCCACGTGTTGCCTGTCATATGCTTCTACCTGGCATTTTATGAGCAGGATAATCCTTGTTTAAACAGAGAAAGGATCTATTGCTACAACATACTAGACCTGTATGCCTCAGATGCTAAACTATATCTCATCTTTTATCCAGGCTAGAGGCTAATACTGTAATCAGTTACATCATTACATTCATACATACAGTTTCATTCAATTCAACTCAATTTTGGTGTTTTGTTTTGTCACTGAGAATAGTTTATAACTGTTATGAGGCACAAAAAACATTAAATCTGCTCTCATACATTTCATGCCCGAAATTTGTTCAGTTAGCAGCTGGACAACATACAAAAGAAGGTAACAAAGCGTGACTTCAGTTCTCAGCACCACAGGCTCTCTAATTTAATGCTTTATTTTTTTAGACTGAAATACAATACAGAGACAGCTGGACTCCAAACCCCAGGGCAGTCATAGAGTGTTACAGACCTAGCAGAATGAGCTTAACAAAACAGTCATCTACGACATCTCACACAGAATGTGGACTTAACCAAAGGTTTAATTCATGTTATTGAATTAGACCTCTCAGCTCTCCCTGGCTAAATACAAAAAAACACACAAAGCGGCACTAATCACCTCATTTCCGTCTGCTGTCTTTGTGAATTGTTCTCAAAGAGAAATGACTTATTTTCCAGAAATATGTGCATCTCTCTAGAAAACGAGAACATCTTCCGCCTCCCTGGGCAGCAGCCCTCCTAATGAGAGAAGCAGAAGCCGTTTTTGCATACTTTGACTGCTAGAGCCATTAGGGCCGAGATTCCGCATGGATCCCTTGAGCAGAACGAGTAACCACCATGGACTTCTGCCCAGTACAGTATGAACTTTTTAGGGCTCCAGATATGAGCTACTCTCATGACAGGCTGGGAAATGAACACTACGACTATCTCTTTCAATAAAAACCTATATTAGCTAAATCCAGAATCACAGATCCCAAGCCTGGGGTAGGCATCCCAAACATCACAGGGCGTGGTGCGAGGCTTTGCCCACTCTGAGATTCTTTGCTATTTTGACAAGGAGAAATGAGACTAAATTAAAAAAAATGGGGGGGGGGGCTATAAAACGAACCCAAGAGTAAATGACAAAAGCTATAATTTGTTACGTTTTTGCCAATAAAGATTTGCAACGAATCCCTTTATTTTTTTTGGTCTGTGTGTAGACAGGCTGGGTGGTCAGACTCTTTTCTTAAATACTTGTAGTCGGCGCCCAAAGTGATAGAAGATTTGGGGGTTGTGGTAGCACAGGATGGTCGCAGAATGAAATGCTTCCATTTCCACTGAATCTTGTGGAAACCATTAAAACAATGGTATAGCTTATCTTATAAGGGCCTAAGACTTTTGCACAGTGCTGTACATGCCATTCAGCACTAAACGGTCTTGTTCCTAAGGAAGTGCCCAATCTGTGTACGACTGTGTTTTCTTGTTTGTTTACCTTTCCCTGTCCTATTTCCATTACCTTATTAACAGGATCTGTCTCGCTTTGAAGAGCTCCAGAACAAAATTGACTTATAAAAGCAGCTATTAGAGTGACTTTAGCTTCTAATAAGCTGTTGACGTGGGAACAGAAGCACAGGCTGTGTGTTTAACCGTATGTAAGAAAATGACCTGACGAAGCGAGAGACTTTATAGAGTGTGTGATGTGTGAATATAATCAGTGTTCTGAGAACTAGCCAATACTTAGTATAAGTAGATGTCAAAGTTACCCATAAACAAAGCTATGATTAATGGGATGTACAGACCTCTTAGATCCCATCGTTGCAGTTAGCTTTTGTTTACTGAAGTACCGTGCCAGTCTTGCAATAGATGTTTGGATGTTTGACAGTCTGGATGTTTGACTTACCCTTAGTCCTCTTCTTCAATTCATACCAGATTTGACTATTTGAATAAGATTCTCGTTTATTAATACAGGAGGATGCATAGTACAATAGAATGCGCTACTTATATCCAATATCATTCCGTATTTTATTTATTTATGAACCAGAGGAAAGGGTTTCCCCGAGTGGTTCCACGTTCCTCTCAGGGTCTTCTGAGAGTGTTTGACACAGTTGCCACTGGCTTGCATGGAATGGAATAAGCAAATATAAAGTAACTATATGAACTCTGTAGCCATTTAGCATTGTGATCTGAAGCTGCTCATACATGAAAACAATTTGTGAAGCTCCCATCATGTTTGCATTGCTTCCAGAGACAATTTGGACCTTCAAAAGATTTTTTTTATATTGTCTTGCTTACTGCTTCAAGCTGATACTAGAACACAAACCCAGGAGCTCCAAGCAGCAGACCAGACAATTAGGCTGATGCTCACAGAACATGCTATACGGCACACAGTGGCAATAAAGCAGCACCTAAAAAAGCCTGTCATAAATTCCTAGATGTTGACTGTCTGTCTGTCTGTTGTTGATTGTTCCCTCTTGTTCCTACCTGTAAGCCTGGTAATTGCCCTACACCTTCAACGGAATTTGGACTGCAAACCATTTCCCCCGTGACCTCACACTTCCCAGACGACCACAACAGGAAATGCAATAATTAATTGTCTGGTAAGCATGAGGTAAGATTTACTTGCTTTTCCATTCACTTTACAAAGCATAAAGTGTGCTACTGAATCTACAAGCTCCTCCCCTTCCCGACGGATACACAAATTAAAAATTATACAGAGGTCATGCTGCATCCGCTGATTTTATGCCAGTCGCTAATTTACACGTTCTAAGATTTGAAGATCCTAAATCTCGCTCAGGCTCTTCTTCGTTTCTGTGCATTCACAAGATCTTTGCAACTGCGTACAACTGGATGCCGATGTACTGTACTCGAAATGCTTGTTGATTAGAAATCGTTCCTGGACTGTCTTTGGCCCAGGTAAACTTTTGCCCTCGAATGTTTTTTTGTGCTACTACAAACTGAGGAAGCGACCACAAATATCCGAAACCTTTACTGGAACAAACTCGTGAATCAGACAGGGCAGAGGCGGCACCAAGACACAGAAACAAAAACACTGACACCGATACGTGCAGTGCCATTTTGATTGGGGAAGGATTGCTAGGGGAAAAAGTGAACCGCTACTCTGATGCCGGGCACGGCCTGGCTCGCGGTCAGCATTCCAACTGGTGCCAATAATGTTGAATGCTTGAGGTCAGTGTCTGATTCTGGGCAAGTTCTCCCAGCAAACTATTTTTTTTCCTGGAGCCAATAATGAAGAGAAATATTGCATAGAATGATGGCATATGCATATCGGCATTATTACGTAAAGCACACAGTGCACATTTAGCGTAGGCCGTGCTTATGACGCTCATATTTTGAGTCTGCTTTGAGACTGAAGCTGCCGTCGCTGTTCAACCTTTCCATTTCACAAACGACATTAACATTTGACCGGGGCAGCAAATTCAGAAAAAGCAAAGCAGAAATGGAAAGTCATTTCCTTTTACAGTGCCAGTTTGAAGGTCACTTGGCAGCTCAGAACTACCCAGACCACAGTACCCATCACTGTCTATATGGACTGCAGAAGTGTATACTTGATTTTAAGCACTTGTTTGTAATGGGTTGATGTTAATCACACTGTGCTTAAACCCTCTACATACTTAGATATGTATCTTCAATCTTCATTAGTGGTGCAATTTTGTATTATATATTTACATTATTTAGCAGACGCCCTTATCCAGAGCGTCTTACAAATAATACAGTCTAACAATCCAAGCAACTGTGGTTTAAGGGCCTTGCTCAGGGACCCAACTGTGGAATCTTGGCAGAGGTGAGATTTGAACCCTTGACCTTGTGGTCCATAGTCCAGTACCTTAACTGCTAGGCCACCACAGTCTCACATTATTAATTATGTAATCTTATCTCAGATGATCAACAAAACAAGAAGTTCCTTCTGCCGTGATATTTGTATATTGCACACTCCTATCAGCTAAAGGTTGGGTCTGTATGTCTGCCCTGAAAGCTGTAACTAATTTTAAATGTACAATCTAGACAATAAACGAGAGAATTCACTTAACACACTTTGAGTATAACTTTAAGGAGGATTAGGTGTAGGCCTAATATTGTAAAGCTACACTGACGTTATGTCAAAGGGACGTTCCCACCATGATAGAAAAACACAAATTGTGCATGCGGTGTTCTGTTCGTTCTCAGGAATCACCAGTGGGATTATCTGTAGTCTGTTTCCGTTGCCTTTGGTATGAGTTAGCAGAACATGAAATAAACTGTGAAATAAACCTGACAGGCTGTTTGGAATGGGCCAAAGGAAAAACAAAACAAAATGCACTAAGCAGAGAACAGAGCAAAGAACAAGATAACTTACTAGAATGGCATTAAGTAATCATTTCATGAACCACTTCTAGTGGGCTGCAGTTTTTCAGCCGTTGTCAAATAGCCTGGCTGGAAGAATTTGTTAAGTGTAAATATTCCGAAAATGTCCAAACCTGATCTGGGGGTATTTGTTGAGAATGGAGAGTGTACTGTACAAACTCAAGAACTTAGTATGGAGAATGCAGTGCTACAGTGGACACAGCATCATTCAAGAATACATATAAGTTTTCCGTCGGCACGCTGATGCCAAAAGTGACGTTAAAATGGGTATGTCACTTATGAAAGAAGAATAGCGTTCTTGATTGAGTTCCGTAGGTCCAACAATGCATAGCAACTGAGTAATAAAATACAATCTGCATGAGAATTTCTGAACCCTTGGTCTTTTGGTCAGTAGTATAATAATTTACAGCTGTGCCACTGGAAGAGCAATTCCACATATGAATAGCTGTGATATTCATAGTGTTAATAGTGGTTAAGGTACTGGACTGGTCTAAAAGGTCCAGGGTTTAAATCCCACCTCTGCCAAGCTGCAGCTTTTGGGTCACTGAGCAAGGCCTGTGACAGTGACAACTGCTTGGATTGTTGTAATGTACCAGTTATTCATAAAAGTGTAATTGTACCAGTTATTTGTAGGACTGTCTAAAGGTTAAGGTACTTGTCTATGGACCAGAAGGTTCCAATTTATAATCTGTTGGGTCCTTGAAAAAGGTCCTTAACCCACAACTGGGTGAACTGCAAGTCACTGTGGATAAGGCTGTCTGTTAAATGACTTGAAAGTAAATGTAAATAGCTAAAAATGAGTTTTCCCGTTGCCCACTTCCGTGCAGTGATCCTTTGTTACAGACATTTGGCTCTGGAACGTTACTAGACCATAGACTGTGGAAAATAGGTTCAGCTTTTTTGTGCAATCTAAGTGTCATTTGAGAACCGATTCTAGACAGACACTTAAAGACAGCTGGTAGGTTGTTTATCATGGCATTCACTATATTGATTAATTGTAAGCTGCACAAGGTCAGCTGATTGCATATCAAGCTGCTTTTGCTTCCATAGCATTACCTTGCCACAGGTACTGCTCATCAGGTGCATCACAGAATCAGGCTGCTTCAGGGTAACGGGTGCGGGTCTAAGATCATTAGCCGCCAGCTGTTTATAGTGCAGGCATAAAGCAGCACATCACCGAGTCTAAGGCTATTTATGAAAGGTCTTTTAGAAACATACAACATGGCAAGACGAACGAGCCACGGACAGTTTGCAACACCAGGATGTCAACTGGCATCAAAAAATGTTTCTAATTAGCCCCGGTTCTCTTGACTGGTCATCTAAATATTTATTGGGAACAACTTCAGAGGAAGCGCTCGATGAGTCAAGTATGCATGAGCTCTACCTGTTTACAGTCAGCCCCAAAATTAATGGCAACCTCTTCAACTATGAGTTATGTCACAATTATAAGAAGTCTGATCTCGAAACCACAAACGAGCGATCATGCTCTCTAGATAATGTTTTTACATGTTATAATAAAATGTACAGAATGGATGTTGTTGTTTATATTTAGGTGACTTTCTGTTGTGATTCTGATTAAGTTTAAGAGAAGAAGGAAGACTGAAAATGACATTACCTTACTTTGACTAAGACTATACTATATGAATTAAAATAATTTCATTCTATTTATTATTTAATGTCACATTTTACAAAATATATAATGAAATATAATCTCAAGTATTAATATATTTGATGTATAATGAATGATAATGGATGTTTAGTGATTTACAAAGATCTCGGTCCTGACTCAGACTCACCTACTAAAAATCTTATTGGACTCGATGCGTTCTGGTTCCAGTCCTGACTTGGATTCAGCTCTTTGATTGTGGACCACAACCTGGAACATCAGAACAAGGATTTGTGGTTACAGGAGACAAAACTTGAGCTTCTTCACAACACACGTTTTACTCAGTCCATACCGTAAAGTATTGCGGAGGGTCTGTAATGCTAATCCCAAACTCAAACATAGCCTCATATTCAAATGCTCTAAAACAGAGTCAGACGTGGGCTTTTTTGTGGTTTCCACATGCTGTAATCCGGTTCTCTGGCAACGGCATGGAGCCGACCCCTAGACCGGGCTATATAAGAGCCAGGAAAGAGTCGAGAGCATGCACACACACACACACACACACACACACACACACACACCCTCTGCAGCTTCAGCAGTTTAATTTCAGCAGAGCTGACAAGCACTCGTGAACTTTGAGAACTCCCTACACTACTCAGGTAAGTAGTGAGATTTTTAGGTTTCTTTTTTTCTTCTTTTTGCTCCAAACACAACAAGAATCTAAAGAGCTATAAAATTAAATGAGATGTATATACCGTTACAACTCCATAATTATAATAGTACATACTCTGTGCTGATTCCAAACTGCTAAATCAAAGCAGATTATCATGGTGGATCGAACAGTTTTTAAACAAAACATGACCAGCCAAGCCGAACCTTCATATGTACATTTTTACGATCCCCAAACACACTAATGACTTTTACAGACGTGCTATGTAAAGAAGCTCTTGTACACGTGCACAGGATTTAAAGTGAGCATTCCTCCCCAAATTGAACATGTACAATAATTTTCTTTATTTCAAGTCCTTATTTGATTAAATAACTTTGGAATGCAGTGTCGACAGGTTTGTACAAAGTGTTTAGTGCATGTGTTTAACTGTTATTAATCTGCAGGCGTCGTTCTGACCTGTGGTCGGCAGAATTAATGTGAAAGGAGCAACAGGTCATCACCCAAGGCGAAAGGTTGGTAGCTAGGATGGCCTACTCGTTAACCTGGGGCTTTGTTCTGCTTGTCGTCGGAATTGATGTCGGATTCGCTCAAGGTTTGTTTTCCTTTTTTTGGCTCCACGTTTAATCCCTCAGTGAAAAACTACATCGTTCCAATTGTACACAATGTCCTTTTTTTTTGTTGTAATAATATCATCATATTATTTATAACATATCATATAAAACCTTTCTCTCTCTGGTGTTTGGTGATACATACAGTATTGGTGCATTATCGCCACTGATTGGACTGGATTACAAACATTTTGTTTAGAAGATCTCACTGTTAATTGACTGTTTTATTTAGGGTGCCCATGACATAAGTTGGAACTTTGGGGGAAACCGAATTCCACAATTTCACTTTTGTGTTTACAATCCTGTTGCTTTACAGAGCTTGTTTCATATTAGATGCCAAAAGACATGTGTTAGGGTTCCTATTTTCCCCCGGAGCGTTCAGCCGTCCTCGCCGGTCGCCATTACAGAGCCATCAGTGGGACGGCTTAATATCCACTATCTTAATTATGTCCAGATCCCGAACAGCTGCTTCGTGTCCCATAAAGGCGTGGTTTTTGGGGCTGTTCGGGGCCAGGTCATCATTATTCCATTGGGGTTCCATCGCCGTTCGGTTCGCGTGTCTGACCATCGGTGCCCTTGCGCCCTACCGCGTTCCCTAGAGTTAGTGGTAAAGTCCGGGGGCTAATTAGAGGCGATGGACTGGTATGGGTGGGTAACGCCCGAGGTATTTAGTTTGTTAGGGTCACTTTAAGGGTTTTCCCGTCCCGTACTCGTGCGCTCCTCGCACGGTCAGAGCTCATGCTCTTCGGTCGTCGGTCCCAACCTAGCCTCACTTCAGCCAGGATGTTTGTTCTGAATAGGACACTCCCGGTCTGGCTTCTTCATTTTAGAGCTCACGCTCGCCCTCTGACGCTTCGGCGCTCCTCGCGATTTATTCCCATACGCGTTTCTCGCGCATTTGAGTTTATTATTGTGTTCTGGCGCTTTGCGCCTTTCGTGTGTTATTTACACTCGTGCTATAAGCGCACCCTGAGCTTATATGCTTGCTTTTTGCTTTTAGTTACTTCGGCGATTTCTTCGCCCCCTCGTGCTGCGTGTGCGTTAGAGCTCACCCTCGCCCTCTGGCGCTGTGGCGTCCTTTTCCACTTATTACTGCAGCAACCCGGTCTTTGTGTCAGCAGTACACTGTCGCTCTTGCGCTTTATTGAGTCGGACTCTAGTCGTGGCTGGCTCGAGGTGTGCCCGGACGAGAGTAGCCACCGGGTAAAGACGACCTCTATAAGACGTATCCTGGTTTTGGTTTTTTAGTATTGCATGCACTTTCGAGCTCACTTTCGTTCCCTGTCGTTTGGACTACCTCCGTGCCTCGCAATGTAAGAGACGTCCCAACCGTACTTTATGCACGCTTGCTCCGACTGACGCTTTGGCGTCCTCTCGCGACTAGGTCGCGCGTTGCTCCCATTTGGGACGCAACCTCGGCGCGCCCCTTTATCCTTTCGGTTTCATTATAATAGGAGTCTCACACTCCGCTCTTCATCCCTTTTCAGTTGTTCTATATTATTTCCCCATTCTTATTATACGACGTAGGATCTGCTTATCCTGCATACTTGGGTCCTGTTAAAAACACCACCACTGCTCGTAACAGGTACACATTCCTTTGAAATGCTATTCTTCAGAAATAAATAAGGAAGGTTTTTACTTGATTATTTAAGATATGTTTTTTAAACAAAATGCTCTACTGTAGAATGCAAAATAAATAGATAATTGTAAGAAAATTTAATCTGGCGCTCATCGAATCATGATCAGAGTGTATCATTATACCCCAATAAAGACCCATAGTTTCAGATTCCTTGCTTTCTATTCTCCTGTCTCATTAAGCAGTTACATCTTCAGTTTGAGATTAACCACAAATACACATTTCATGTACTTTTCTACCCATTTTTTCCAAGGGTGCCAATAATTCTGGAGCTGACAGTAACAAATTTTTGCTTAATTAAATGCTGTCACTTTGCCCATCTAAATACAAACTTTTGAAGTGTGTTAGGAAACAGGAAACTGACTTCAGCATTCTGCATTATGTATGCTCTTCAGCATACCCTCAGACCCTTAGACTCCAGCTCCTGCCTTCCTGGAATTCGACATTAAGAAGAAAATTATTTTTTCTTTTTAATTTCATTATTATATATTACACACACACACACACACACACACACACACACACACACATATATATATATATATATATATATATTTTTTTTAATATATATATATACATTATAAATGTGTAGATAAGTTAACTAACAACAAATCTGTTCTAAAAGAATCATAATAAAAAGGTTCAACATTTTAAAGGTGTTGTTCTGAATTTAATACAGACATTTACATTGCTGTTTTACATATGACAGATGGTCACAACAAAGGGCAATAAAGCAGTTTTATAAAGTCTTTGATATAATGGAATTGTCATTAAATTATTTTTTATGCAGAGTGAAAAACAATATTTGGTGAATGAAACAAAAGCACATGTAATGTAATAATTAGAAGCTGTTACACATTTAACACAAAATATTTAACATACTTGGAAATCGTGTTTAAGATATAAAATACACTGCTCACAAAAATTAGGGGATATTTTATTATAGGGAATTTAATTTGGAAGTATCCCCAATTTTTGTAAACATTATATTTTAAAGCATTATTCAATAGAACATTACATAACCATACAGAGGCATAGCACAGTACATAGTGGGCATCCTATCCAGAGTCTGTGTGCTGGGATGTGTAAGCCAGGAGTGTGACACTGTACACCTCAGTCTCATTTCCTCTTAAGATCAGGGGGACACACACCTGAACCACCTTGTTGGGCTAGAAGACAAGTCACACACACACACACGCACACACGCGCACACGCACACGCGCACACACACACACACAAAAACATGCACACACCACTAATCAACCACTAATTAAAAAAAGATATATTTTAATGGTTTTGAATTGTTTCAGTATTTTTACGTTTTTTATGTTTTTAAAATAAATTATTCAGATTTAATCCATCCTTCGGTTGATTTGCTTTCCTCAGTAGACTCAACAAGCATTACAAGCAATCTGCAAGGTAAGTATTTCACCAGCATCTTGAGAAGCAGTTCTTGCCAGTTTTAGCAAGTCTTTCACTAATTGAATGCATGATGCATGGGACTGTGGTAGCCTAGCGGTTAAGGTACTGGACTCTGGACCAGAAGGTCCAGGGTTCAAATCCCGCCTCTGCC
>JAVSBV010109962.1:0-22046 GCA_033117975.1 Parotocinclus spilosoma | reverse complement strand
GTAGAATTTTGAGGAAAGAGATTAATTTAATACAATTTGGAATAAGGCTGTAACGTAACAAAATGTGGAAAAAGTGATGCGCTGTGAATACTTTCTGGATGCACTGTACACCGATCCAAATGGGCATACACTTAAATCACGCTAAGGTGACTGTGTTTAATGTCAGTCCTTTCACTTTTGTGTGCATAAGCATGGTGTGCTTTTGTGCTTTTGTTCCAGCATTTCAGCAACAAATGTTAGTTTTTGTGCTAGCTATTGACCACAGGCTCCATGCCACACTTCTATGAAAACTATTGATGTAGTCTATGAAACACTCCCAACAGCCATTCTAGTATAAATACAGCTTTGTTCATTTCTGCATGGAAGCAAAAACAAACACATGCCCCAGTCCTTCCATGCCCCCAAAATACAGAGTTTTAGACCGTCATGTCTTTTTTTAATCACAGTCCTAAAATTGTAGTCTATATGTTTTGTTCAAAGGTACAGCAAATGTATGTTATACAAATGTAGAGAGCTGAGCACTCAGTGATTGTTAAGCATTTTGGCATTCTTTGACAGGTTTATAACTTTTTGTTTTGAGACCTACATATTGCATGTTTTGTGAATAGCACTACAAAGTGATATATTACAATCACGGTCAGATGAAATAGAACATATTTAATATAAGCACAGCAGGCCATGAGAGACTACCGGTAATCCATAGCCTATATCCAGACACAAAAAAGCTCAAGTTTAAAACATTCAGTAATATACTAAAATATTTAGAAAAATTCCCCGACTCCACATTTTGTTGGTCGTGTCAGCTTCAGTCCATCCAAATCCTAAGTAGAGGTCGCTGTTTCAGTACTAAATACTGAAAAAAAAATCCCTAACCATCCTCCAATGCCTCAGATACAGTCAATTATTTCTGCATGTGTTCCATGACATGGCTGGAAGGCACTGCCATTACTCAAACTCAGGTCCCTTAGATGATTAAGTTTCCTAAGTAGGGTCTCTTGAAAGCTTCTACTTATTTTTGGGAGTTTGTCCACAAGTAACACCAGAGGAGCAATAGTTGATGTACTTGGTTCCCTCATAGTATACAGTTGGGATGCCAGGAAACATGAAAGGAATTTTGAGAAAACAGCTGATAATGCCCATTACCACACACTATCCTGAAGAATACAGAAAGCCTTTATACAACTGACATTCGACGTCCACAGTGAAAGCACATAATCAGTCAAAAGAAGGTCCTGGGTTCAATCCCGGGGGGACACTTGGGTGGAGTCTGCATGTCCTCCCCGTGTACTCTGGTTTCCTCCCACAGTCCAAAGACGTGTGTTAGGTTAATTGAATATGTAACTGGTGTTGAGACGAACTTGTGTATGGATCTAACCTTGTGTGTGTTGCTTACACAACACCGCTGATGCCGATAGCGACGTTAAAGAAGCCAAATAAATAAATAAAATAAATAATCAGTCAAAAATGGACAAAGGCCAGCAAAGAATCACAAGTTTGCACAACCGTATACAAGTGAAACAGAGTTGAAGCTTAAACATCCAATGTGCACGAGCTTCCAAAACAACCTGTGCATTGGTTGCCAGCATTTCAAACTGACACTCAAAATAGAACGAGCATCAAAGCATTTATCAAAGAAAGTTTTTAAAGCGAATTTCCAAACATGTTTTCACCAAACAAGATGCAGGAACATTAAGGGTTTCAAATGAGAATTAAAATGAGTTATCAATTCAAATTCCCAAACAAGTTTTAATTGAACACGAAGCATGGAAAACACCAACACTCATGCATGCTCCAAATATATGGAATATGCACACGTGACACCAGCGACCTCCTACACAATTAGGCTCATGCCCACACACAGAAAGAGACAAATACACAATACCAGTAATTCAAACAGCCCAAGCACGGGTCATAACAAAACAGGCACAGATCTCCATAGATATGTAATTTATTCTAAGAAAGCTTCAAGACCAGATTTCAGTGAGTAACCTTTCTGCTTTGCACCTGTGCTTTCAGCCACATCTAGGTCTTGTCAGTTTTATGACTGTCTGTCTAGATTATTTCACCTGGGCCTTGTTCTGTTGCTACCACAGAACATGTTAGATTATATGAGCTAAATTATTTATCTAAATGTTAAAATGAGAAAAATGCATGTGTGTTGGCTATTCAGTTCCCACATGCAATCGGTCTTTTCTAATTTTCTTTGCATATTTCTCTGGTTTGACCTTCGCCTGACTGTTTTTGGAAACTATCCATGCTTTTGCATAGGATGACTCTGTCTGTCCATGCTTTGATTCCTGCTGTGGACTGAAAATGATTTTGGAAAAGCTTCAATAAAAAGACTCTGCTCACATCCTGTGGTCTCTGGCTCCTGTGTGATATCGAGGGCTGTTTTAGTTGTCCTTGTCCTGTAAACACTCATGCAAAAAGGCTCTTTAATGCTTTGCATTTACTGTGCAAAGGGTTCATTATTATGTGAGGTGTTATTTTTATTTATGAATGAAAGGTAGAAGTGGATCACCTCTGTGAATTATGTATTTATTTTCTAACTTTGAAGTCAGAATTGAATTTGTATACTGCACATTTAAAAGTATTAGAGTGTATGCAATGTTTCATTGTGTTCCAAGCATTAAAATGACTAAAGCAATGCAAATTATTACACTTTTTTGCTTTTGAATTTTAGAAACTATTAGAATACAACATTACGACAACATGAAGAAGTCATTGATTAGGTAACTTGGTACTATAATACCGATCATCCATTTATTAAAATAATAAATAAAAATAAAATTTTAAATTCTGCCAATTCCATATTGTTCATTATTAAACAGGGTTGGCATCTATTGCTAGCAAATGTCACGGTGATGAAGGACATTCTGTTATATCTGATGGTGAATCACATGTGCCAGCGAGAGCAACATTAATGATACAAAGATTGCTGAATTCTTTGCCCTCAAATTATGATGAAGCCAAAGTGGATTAGCATACACTGCACTACAGGCAACCCACAGTAAATACACTTAAATATTTAGACACCTAAATGAAGAGAGGTGTCTTAAGCCAAAATTTTAGACAGCATGTCCATAATATGTGAACAACTCTTACAATTGGTAAGTTTTATTATTTACACCATTGCTAACATGTGCAATAAAGTGATTTATATACAGCTGATATTCCATTTCCTCAGAATAACTCTGGTATTCCAAAAGTTGCTTTGTTTTTTTAGCATTTCAGAAGAGTTAATATTGCATAAAGTGATGGGGGACATATTATTTTGTTATGAAAATTGTTGCTAAAAAATATATGCCATATGTCCAGAATGTACAATAAAAGTAACTCATTGACATGAGGCTGACTTCCACTGCAGGAATTAATAATGTGTTTTTTGTGACCAGTTTTTCTCAGTTATTTTAGCAGTATCTGACCAATATCTGTGTGATGAGATGTTCAACACACACACATACAATATATCCCAAAAGTGAGTAAACCCATCACATTTTTGTAAATATCTTGTTTAGATCTTTTCATGGGACAACACTGACACTCACCCAGTGTCCTTTGGCTTTTAGCTTACCCTGTATTCAAGTCACCAAATGCTTAATGGGGTTGTTTTATTGTGCCAGTGCAGTCAGCCAATAATACAAAGAATGACAAGTGGATGGCACACATAACACTTAATGTACATTTAATTTATTTTTAAAATAGATTGATGGCATAACTGTCCTTTGCTTGTCTTTAAAGACAGCTACAATAAGTAAATATATCTGAGGAATATTTAGTTTAAGTTGGTTATTCATTGAAGTATACTATGCTTTTGTAACTGGACTGAAAGCTCAAAATATGTTCCTGTAAAGATCATGATTGAGATTAGACCAGTACCACATGTTTGATGACTAAAGTGCAAATTCATACTGAAACTACCTTCATGATGCTTCTTAATTAAGATTGTTAGATGAGATAACCTGTACATAATCAAGGCCAAAGTTTAACATAGAGAGTTCTTTCTTTTATCAAAATAATACAAAAGCTTAACATATTTATCTGAGCCTTTTACCTCGGACAGTCTCTGCCTCTCTGTACACAGCTCTTACTGAACTGAAATAGGGATAACAACAGGTGCAAGTTAAAATGCTTCAGGCTAATTACACCTTTCAGTCTTTACAGGTGGTGGTTTACTAAATCATCGACTATGGAGGATGAAATCAATTATCAGTATCTGTCAAGGCTCATCAGTGTGTTTTTTTTGCCATCAGATCTGATCTCTGATCAGAAAACGTTGGGACAGTATGGAAAATGCAAAACAGAGTTTCTTACATTTACTTAAATTTTACTGCAGACAGTAAGAACATGATTTCATGTTTTGTCTGGTCAATTTCATTTTATTTTTGAACAAACATTCATTCCTGCTTTTCAGACCTGCAACATATAGAAAAATAAGTTGGGACATGGACAATATAGAGCTAGTACTACATTTAAATATGAATACATTTAATAAATAATGTTGTGGTTTAGAACAGGTGATATTAATGGGTGAGTCTTGATGAGCACAGTTGGATTTCTGATTTTGGGTTGAAGGTGGGCAAATGCAGACACAATAATATATACAGTGGGGCAAAAAAGTATTTAGTCAGCCACTGATTATGCAAGTTTTCCCACTTAGAAAATGAGAGCGGTCTGTAATTTTCATCATAGGCACACTTCAACTATGAGAGACAAAATGAGAAAGTTCAATTCAGTACTTTGTAACTTAAACTTTGTTGGCAATGACAGAGGTCAAACGTGTCCTGTAAGTCTTCACCAGGTTTGCACATACTGTAGCTGGTGTTGTGGCTCATCCCTCCATGCCGATCTCCTCTAGAGCAGTGATGTTTTGATATTGTCACTGGGCAGCACTGACCTTCAACTCTCTCTCTTTTCTATAGGGTTGAGGGTCTAAACCTATTTGAAGGTGAAGGAGTGCAAGGTCTCTAACATCCACCAGCTTTGTGATGTCATCATGGAGGAGTGGAAGAGGAGTCCATAGGCAACATGTGAAGCTCTAATGAACTCCATGCCCAAGAGAGTTAAGGCCACACAAAATATTGACACTTAGTGCACAATTTTCGCTTACTTTTTTATTTATTATTTTAATAAATTAAATTGAGTTTTTTTTAGGTCACAGCAGTACATTTACACTGTTATACAAGCTGTAGACTGATTACTTTAGATTGTTTCTTCAGTGTCGTTATACGAAAAGGCATAACAAAAAGTTACAAAAATGTGAGGGGTGTACTTACTTTGTGAGATACTGCATATATATCAACCCCAATTTCTCTAAGACTGCAAGAGAAGGTCAGCTTATTCTAAAATGTCAAAAATGAAATGGTTAAATATGTACAGTTGTGGTAAAATCTTGTCTATCATTCATCTTGTCTATGGTCTTATTGGTCTATGGTCAGTGCATTTGCTTGTAGAAGCTGAGCGTCCATTCACTTCAATGAGACTGCATAGAACAGTTTTTTTATCAGTTAGAGATGATTGAAGCTGTGGACTGGCCTCGGCTGGCCTTAGCTTCCGCATAATGATTGGGAAATCAGTCAAAAGGTTGAATCCCATTTTGACAGCTATTTTGAGTTATACACTGTTACTTAATCATTTAATCATTGGGAGCCCAGTCCCACAGCGTATCTTGCGTATAAAGTCTAAATTCAATTCAGTTAAATTTGATTTGTATAGTGCTTTTTACAATAGACATTGTCACAAAGCAGATTTACATTGATACATAAACAATTGTCACAATTTGGATTCTATTGTCCCCAATGAGTGAGCCAAATGGTGCCAGTGGAAAGAAAAAACTCCCTGAGATTAAGAGAGAGAAACCTTGAGAGTAACCAGACTCAGAATGGAAACCCATTCTCATTTGGGTAATAAACATAATTAACATTATATATTAGAACATTTAAATGAAAACATGTAATATGTCTATGCCGAGATGGGAGAGTGAGCATTTTCAGCATGGCTGGTCATTTCATCTGATTCATCTATCATTTGGAGAGAGAACCTCGACAGGAAAAGGAAATGAATTAGACATGATTTTTGGTACCTTTAACATATGAAGGACTAAAACTGGAACTAGAACTACAGGCTGAATGCTTGATTAAACAAATAAGTCTTGTGCCTACATTTTTTAAACATTGAAACTGTGTCTGGAGTCGAAAACATTTATTTATTTATGTATATAATTTGGGGGTTTTGTAGGTGAAAGACTAACCCATTTCTTAGTATTTGCTTGACGAAATTACTTGATCATTGCCATTGTTCATTGCTTACAATGTAAATATAACACACTCATAGTATTTCCTTGTTTTAGTTTAACATAATTTCAATATTTCCATTTTGGAGTTTAATATAGTTTTGTTAGTTTGTTGTTGGACAGTGCAGTCTCTTAGCTGTACAAACTGTTATCATTAGTGGCAACAATTGGATATAAGTCTGTTATATTATATGGATATATATATTATATGTTATATATATATGGATATTGGATCTATAAGTCTGTTAAAGTTTACATCTTACGCCCATGGGACAGTGCTGTCTAAGCAGCCTAACTTAGTTTGGGCTTGTCTTGGAATATCCTGTTAATGGTAAGAAAGACATAGAATCTATTGGCAATGGAAAAAAACATGCATCTAACACAATTTCAATAATGATGGTCTGTGTAGAGGTTTTACTTTTGCTTATTCATTTATGAGTGAGTCATATTAAGTGATCTCAACTTAAAGAGCTACACTGCTCATAGTCATCAATAGTTCCATTATTATGAGGACTATTAAATGAAAGAGCAGTGGGCGATGGCTGCTACTTTTAAACCACTCCAATATCTCCAGATATACAAAAGCTATCCAGCACACACAGAGTCACAGACACAGTATTTCTACGTGCACATGCATGTGTTTAAAATTCTGACATCATACAAATGTCTACTTTGTACAATCGTTAACATAGACTGTTGGAATACCCAGAATAAACCCACACAGACACGGGGAGAACATGCAAACACCACACAGGCAGAGTCTGAGATCAAAGTTGATTCATGAATGCTGGATCTGTTTCATTCTACAACTACAACTACAACGCCACAGAAATCATCATATTATATTATATTATATTATATTATATTATATTATATTATATTATATTATATTATATTATATTATATTATAAATATGCTATTTTAACAAACTAAAAATGCAATACTTCTGCTGAAATATATTTATATCATGTACAATCAACAAATAACATCTTATATTTTCGAGTTTAGTATGTTATTGTTTCCTTCTTAATGGACATTTCATGTAATTTAGCAGATGTCCTTATCCAGAGAAAACAACAACTGATATAACCCTATAAACTAAGCAAATGCAGGTTAAGGATCTTGATCAACGACCCAACAGTGGTACCTTTGCACAGATGGTATTTGAACCCTGGCCCTTCAGTTCCAAAGACCAGTATCCTTTTTTGGCCTTTATTTATTTTACTCATCCAGAATTCACTTAAAATTGTTGTTTACCATTCACTCAAAATGTCTACCCTCACACAACCATACTAGAATATATTTTCCTTTCCACTGTTAAACTTTCCACCGTTTTTCCTTGCCACTGTCGCCCTAGGCTTGCTTAACTTGGGATTGGCCTTTTAAGACAGTTTAATATTGTGAAGCAGTTTTGAGACAATGCTACGTTGTAACATGCGCTAAATAAATAAAATTGAATTGAATATTTATTGTCTTTATTTACATTATTACAATTAAATCTAATAAAACAAATATTTTTAAATAAGTTATTAATTTATTAAGACAATTAATTTTGGATTATTTATATTCAAATTTTCACATCCATAAATTTAAACAAATGGTTTAAAGTATTTGGAAGTCTGCTCTTGGAGCATTTCAGTAAATCAACTACTCAGAAACAAATTTGTTTGAAATTTTAAAAACAAACAAACAAAAAGAAATTCAGTCCTCTGAAAATATATTAGTATCATTTAACTTCATGCCAACAAGGTTCAGTGAGTAAATGTAAATGCATTTGGCTGCACACTATCTTGAGTAGGTTATTCCATTTTGGAAAAGACAGAGCAAACAATTGGAAAAAACAGACATGGTGAGACAAAGCCACAAATGGGTGTTATTTTCCTCTTTTGTCACTGCTGTCATTTCAGTTTAAAACCTGAGGTTTATGACCACTCATCACAAATCTGCAACAAAAGTCTTTTTGGGAAAATGACGTTTTAATTAGTGCCTTTTGATTTTTTCTTCTGTTTTGCACAGTGACACAGAATTGCATACAGTAGTCTTTCATGAAGCAAAACAAATGAAACATGGCGACAGTCTTCTCAGAGTGATGATTTAGAGAGTAACCTGTGATGAACACAAGCATCATAATTGAAATAATGATGTACAGTACTACTATTTGTGTGTTATCTGGGGTGGGTTAGGTATGAAAATGCTTACATTTATCAGCTCCTTTTGTTTATCTGGGTAATAATTTTATTTTATAATCCTGTATTTTCCAAGCATGGCATTACTATTGAGCACCTTCTTCACACCTCTTGCTAATTGTTCACCTCAACTCCAGTAATAGATACACACATCATAAAACATTCAATTTTCATATCTTTGTAAGTGGGAAAACTTACAAAAGCAGCAAGGGATCAAATAATTATTTCCTCCACTGTACATATTCAAAAGGTTAATTACACATCACATTATCCCATTTCCTCGTCACCATTAAAACAACATCAAGTGGGATCTTTTTTTTAAATTTTGATCTGGCTTCATGTACCATTACTGACATATGTATAAGCAAACTACTTACCGTACCAGCAACTGATATTGGCACTGCTGCTGGTAATAGTAGGCTAGATAATGTAACCTTGTTTGTCACAAAAACTGTATACAATTTCTAATTTAGCCTGTTATGCATGTTATATTTGTCATATTTATTTTGATTATATAGTCTGTTTGTTGTCGAATTTCGTTGGCTATAGTATTTAGTTCTTAAAAAACATTGTAATTTTACTTTAGGATGTCCCTTATTTTTGACTTTTTAAATGTCTGGCTCTACTAACACCATCACTCCATTCCAAGATTCCATGGTGAAAAAAACATTGGGTGCAAAAAATCAGGTCATTTAGACATTATCTAGCGCAGGCTTAGTGGCACTGAATTATTTGCCATTGCTACTAAATGTACATGACATGCTAGCATTAATATAACTTTTTAAAATATTTTTTTCAGAATAGTAATACTTAAAGAAAATAATTACTTTATGGTGTGTTTTTCACAGTCTTTAGAAGGTAGAAGGTCATTTCAGATTCAGATTCTCTAGAACTCATCCCAGCAGATATAATCTGCCACTGTTGGCTTGTTGAGCAAAAATCTTAACCCTCTACTAGAAAATGCAGATCCCGGATGAACTGGGAATGTGTGTTGCATCGGTGCGGTCGGCTCTGTCCTGGCACAGGTCTGAAACCCGGTTGTTTCCGGTCAGGTGTATCGATTATCCAAAAAGTTTGATAGTGAGAGGAGCCCTGTTTGATCGTTTTGATGTGAAAAATGGTGTAGATTGAGTGAAAACTGCCAGAGCTATAACAATTTAAATCCACTGTTACAAACTGGAATTAAAGCCTCAGCAATATGTTCTGCATTACCACTAATCAGTGACTTCGTGGACTCGAAACTTTATAAGTAGCGAAATATCTAATGAACAAATGACATATTTAGAGGTTTGATCACTAAGACTTATGTATACAATTTGTTTAAATGGACTTTGTAGATATTAGGCTTAATACTTCAACAGAGTGCTGCGTTCAATTCAATGTACAAAGGCTGTGCTGTAACCAGAAAATGACAAGGTCTCAAAGAAATAACTTGATAAATATGAATCCTATCGCTTATCCGATATCTCATTGTTTTGATGTAAAAATGGTGCATATAAAACTGCCAAAGATATGATGTGTATAGACACAGTAACAAAGCATTTTTTGCCGCATTGCCTCATTGGTTTCTATGGCCAAGTTTCAGTGACTTCCTCCACTACGATCGTGATAACTGTTAAAATATTTAAACAACAGATTCCATATTTACAGGTTTGATAGCCAAGACTATAATCTACAATTAAACGTTTAAATTAAGTTTCTAGGTGAAACTATACGGATGTTATGTGTATGAGTTTGAAAGAGTGGCTTACTTAACTGGTTAAAACGTGCTAAAGTGGAGCCATTCAAAATGAATGGGTGATTTTTGAAGAGTGATAAAAAGTGAACAGAGTGTGCGATCACTCTGTAATTTAACATGACTGGTGACATTACACCTGGGTTTTCGATTTATAGCTTAAAAATTGACCGAGCTATGACTGTGTGAATTTTGCCGTAATGTTAAGTCAATGGGAAATTTTTAGCAGAAAAAGGATCGTAGTGGGCAAACAAAATAATATTTTTCTTAGCTATGAACAAGCATAGTTTTCCCGAAGATAGAGACCGACCGAAAATGTGGTGCAATAACAGTTAATAGATAATATAAAACATAATATAAAAATAGAATAAAATCGGATAACAATATATGTGTTGCCCAGCATCTGGTATCTGATACATCTGCTAAATAATGTAAATGATACATGACTAAACGTAAATCCTACGTATAAAGATTTAGATATATTCAAGTAGCTGGTGAAAGGCAGTGTAATGCACAAAAATTCAGCACTATGATATGCTGCAAACAACCATGTTTAAAAGCATTTCCACTTTAATGAAGTACGCTTAAACCATGTGGTGTTAATTGTCGTTACTGCCAGCTGCCTGTTTTGTTAAGTGCACTGCATACATTTTATACAGCCTACTTCATTATGAACCTACATATTACAAACCTGCATATTTACTTTAAAAGAGAAATTAGAAAGCATAAATAATTAACAAATTTATTAATTTATTAATCACTTTCTTATCCCCTTAATCCTGGACATGGTCACAGGACAGCCAGTGCCTAGCCAGTGGCACAGGGTGTAAGGCAAGACCAACCCTAGACAGGGTGCTAGTCCATTGCAGGGCACATACCCTCACACACACTCAGGACACTTCAAAGACACCAGCTAGCCTAACACACATGTATTTGAGTTGTAAGAGGAAGCCAGATTACCTGAAGAAAATCCACACAGACACAAGGAGGGTATGCAGACTCTGCACAGGTGGAGCCCAGGGTGGGGATTGAACTGGGGATCTCAAAGCTGTGATGTGGAAGTTCCTACTCTTAGAATTAACATAATTATTAAAAGACAGCTGCATTTGCATATATCTATTATATATCTATATGTACAGTATATTCTCAGTAACATAATTAAAAACATTTCTTACTTGTTCATGTTTTTCTTTTACAATATTGGGAGGGTATTCTGTACTGTAGTCTGTGGTCAGAGTTATATCATTAATATATATCATATATATATATCATTTATACCATTAATACAGGTGACTATTAAATATGTTGGTCTATATTTAATATATATTTGAAATATTGCAAAATAAGAATCTAAGCTGCATTGTTGGTGTTGCAGCAGCAGAACATCCTAAAAAAAAAATACAGTGGTGCTTACATCTTCTGCACTACTACATAAATGTTATCATTCCTAAAACATCATTCTATTTTCACACAAGTCCTATCTGAGAGTGGCAAAAGTATGTGAACATTTGCTTTCAGTATCTGGTATGACACATTTGTGTAGCAATAACTGCATCAGTCCTGCTCATCTGCTTGGAGGAATATCTGCTCATCCCTCTGTACAGCTTCAGCTCCAGGATGTTGATGGGTTTAGTCATAGGAACTGCTCACTTCAGCATTAAACTTGACTTGTAATATATTCATATGAAAAAAATAAAAACAAATTGTCTCCTGTAGTTAATATGTTCACAAGTTAGTGGCTGCTGATGAGGGGTACTAACGTTCAATTCATTTCAGTTAAAATCCACTTCTGCTGGTAAGTGCCAAAATGTGTGAGAGGTGTTGTGTAATAAGTGACTGAACATGAACAATGTACTGAAAATGTGCTTTTATTAAAATTTAAAATAAAACCTTTTTTTTTAACCTAAAGTATCTTTTAAATTCAGGAGCTGATTTGTGTAGCAGCAAGCAGTAACAATTTGTTATGTCATTGTTAGCTAAACAGTTTTTAGAGTGTATAAGACATTAAATTATAGCTAACTGTATTAATTTTGTATTAATAAGTTATAAACTTAATTATCTGGTAGCTTTCTGCCAGACATTATCCTAACATTATCCTTAAACAGAACTCAAGGTTTGAGAATCCTGTTGGTTCCTTAACATACACTACCATACTTATATCATTACCATATTCAGACTCAGGTATCATGTATATCACAGGTAAATTGTATAAAATCGATCACATTTTCAAAAAATATTGTTATTAATATATGAACACTAAAAATTAGTCATTACTGACAATCTCTGAGCACCCTATCTCAAGTACTAACTGTATTTGAAATGAATAAATTGAGACAGCTTATTCTGCTCAGAATCACAGAGGAGTCTGAACACTTTCCCAGAATTGGGCTTCAGAAACTGCTGTTTCCAGCAGCTGGCTATTACCTTCAAGCCAGCAGTCAGCTAATTGCTAAATACTAAGGACTTGTGAATGAAAATACAAATCTCTGCATGACTGTGGCTCACTAGGACACTTCTGATTAATATAGGATTTTTGTGAATGTTCATTTTCTTGTTATTATACTGTGCATAGCCTACTTAGTTTCTGCCAGAGTAATTTAGTACATCTAGTCACGATTCAGTCATAGCTATATTTTAATGTATTCTGTTGGGGTAATTTACTACAGAATATACAGTACATCAAACCAAAAAATAATAAAATGGGAGCCTTGCAATACTTGATTCGGTACATTTGTATTATTTTATTTACAATTCTGTCATTTATTAACTGACATGTTTAGCAAATACACGTATGTAACCTTATGCAAGTAAATTAGGCCTAAGCTTATACAACTGTTCCTGAATACATATGCTGTCCCACTTTTCTACTCTCCTTTATGTCGGCGAGACAGTATGTCCCAGGTATTACATTATTATTTTTGCTAAAAAGAATATTATTATCCATTTTAAATAGAAAGATTACACTATTTAACTGATATTTTGCCTTATACAAGTTATACAAATACTTAAGGTAATTGTATTCAATTTACCCAAATTATAAATGTAGAATGTTGACTTTAATTAATTATGTTGACCACAGGGTTAATACAGTGTTGTTTTGGTATTACTTTGCTAACTATTTTTATTAATATACATTTTAATATAATATTAAGCTTAGATAACCTCTTACCTTTTTGTAATACTTCATATTGGAGAGCTACACCACCACAAAGCATGCATTATTCCATTTTCTTATCACAAAGGATGATGAAATCCATTGGTCCTGCATTGTGTTATTTGAAAGAAGTAACCCTCTATCATAGTGAACTAAAATGACAAAGTAGGAGGAAAGTAATCTCGGATGACATCAGTCTTCCTGCATTTTCACTAACTGCTGCAATTAAATGTTTCTGGAAAATGTTGATCAGTCCTGGACACTAGCTTGGAGGTGTTTTAGCCAAATACAGACCTCTTTCAGCTTTGGGATTTTGGTGAGTTTTCTCACATGAACTATTTACCTCAGGTTCTTTTACTTAATTGTTTTTGGAATAGGGTTAGGAATTTTTATTTGCCATTCCGAAATACTGACTTTATTCTTTAACCATTCTAACATAATTACATGTTTACTTAGTGTTGTTGTCGGGGCATGGCACACTTTATCTTGTTATTTAGTTGAGAGACAGACAATATTTTTTTTCTAATATAATTCAGAATTAATTGTTTCATCAATTATAATTTGCCATCCTGGCCCAGAAGCAGCAAAACAAGCCCAAACCCTTAAACTACCACCATGTTTCGCAGATGGGATAAGGAATGCAGTGCTTTTCATTTATTTGCCCTAGCAGCATTTAATTTAATTTTTTTCATTTAGCAAATGTCATCAGTAAATAAAAATGTTACAGTCTTATATTCTAAGCAATTATGGGCTTATGACCTTGCTCAAAGACCCAAACCAAGGGCACATGCAAATTTGAACCCATAGGGTCAAGTACTCAACAGTAGCAGCTTGGCAGGGATGTGATTTAAGCCATGTTTCACAGTCCAGTACCTTAACCACTAGGCCACCACAGCCCATGGTCCAGTGGCTATGTTCCATTACCGACAGTGCAAAAACAGTGCAAAAACATTTATGCTTTCGGGACTTTTTTAAGCTAAAACATGTGACGTGTCAAACTTTCCCATATGACAGGGATGGGTGACAGAGAAAGTACCCACAGGATCCCCATCCACCATTTACATTTATACCATTTAGCAGACACCCTTATGCGGAGCGACTTACATTTAATACATTCTTACAATTTACGCAATTGTGAGCTAAGGGGAAAGAGGAACAGCAGCAGCTTGGAAGATTTGAACCCTGGACCTTGTGGTCCAGCACCTTAACTTCCAAGCTGCTGCTGTCCTCAGGTAGAATGATGCAACTCCTCTACTGGAATTTCACTTAGCACATGGTGCCTGCACCACATACTGCCCAGTCCCACAAGGTAGAAGTTGACAGTCTAAGTAAAATGAAAAGCTAACAAACTACACAACTACACAGTTAATACATAGCAATAAAATAGGGGAAAGGGTTAACAAATTGTTAACAAATCTCAAGAATGGCTTAAGCATCTAAAACATACCTTTAACATCCCTGCAACTTAATCAGTCTCGCATTGTCTGTCAGTTGAAGCAATGAACAAATTCCTCTGTCTTTGCTTGGCATGCTGTAGCAATTTACAATCAAGCAGACCCTTGATTGTCCTCACAGTTGATTATGGGTTTGGGTGCTCATGTGCTCAATACTTTAAGTTATTATCCAAAATCATTGTTAATCAGTATTGTAAAATGATGTTAAATGACGTGGCATTTTTTTACTTGTTGCTAGTTATACATTGATGTTTAACAACACATCCTGCATGGATTTCTTATCCATTCATAGTCCTCTATGTACACTGTTGTCAGCTATTCTTTGAACTCTCCAGTAAATTCTCTCTCATTTTCTACATTACATTTATTGGAATGAACTGTTCATGACATGTGTGACCCTGCAGTGTGGTAAACCTGGAATCTCTTTTGTGTAGCTTACAAACCAAGGATATATTTTAGTAAATCAACTGGTAATGTTTTGTGTTGTTGACTGACAAGCTCCAAGTTCAAATCCTAACACTGTAGGTCACTGCTGGGTTCTTAGGCTGCTCAGAAAAGACTCTATCGGCATTTCTTTTGATGAGCAATGCATCACTGTTTTTTGACCTAATAGTTACCTAACATAACTGGACAATAACTGCGCAGAAAACTGTCATTATGCTCACTTACAGTATAAAGTCTAACTCACAGACTTTGAATGATAACATCACAAACTACAGACGTGGACTTCAGAGACTACAACTCCCAGCTAGCAAGATCACCTAAGAACTGATGGGGAACTGATCTGTGAGCAACCATCCCACCTATATAGAGCCTACATTTTAAACAACCTGTGCAAAGTAATCAATAAGTATCCACTACATAGTATAGACCATTACTGGCCTCATTTTCAGTATACATCTCTGCCTTAGCCTTTACACCCAGTTTTTGTCTCACCTGATCCATGGCTTGTTTTTTTTTACATAGCCTTTGATGAGTGATTTGGTTGTGTGTGGCTGCACCTAAATTTGGCAGTATAGAAAAGATTATTCCTTGCACTTGCCTTTGTAATTTTTTGTGTTTGACAAACGCCTATTGCGGGAATAAATGAAGGTAAAGAAATAAATTAATCATTTTCTTTAATTCTTAAGAAAACAAATCTGTATATTGTGTTGTTATTCTGTGTATTTCATCTTTTCAGGGCTATCAACATAGTTGTGTTCTTGCAAATAATCATAATATTTTTTTTTACAGTACTGTAATATGCAGTTGTAGTTTGATAATAACATTTATAGGTAACATTCTTTAAAGGTAATGCCTTTTTTGTCTAACCATTGTCATTAGACATATGGTCTAAGGGAATAACATTCATGAAAAAACAACATAAAGTTTGTTTTAGTTGTTGTAGCCAATGCTGCAAGATGGAGATTAGCTTGAAAATACCTGAGAATTGTTTTTTTTTTACTGGGATACCAAATGGCATGAAACAACATCTAAAAAAAAAATGCCATTCAAACCCATCATGAGGAAGACACACTTAAAAAAAAAAAACTTAAGAAAATAGTTCTGCTAATAGAGACTAATGCCATACATATAATACTTTATAATATATATATATATATATATACAATATATACAATATATATATACAATACTTTTAAAAAAAAAAACCTTAAATAAAATGTAACATCTGCAGCAGTTTTATTCAGCATCCTGGTTTTTCCATCCCAGTCTACCCCCACCCCCAGCCAATCCTCCCAGATGCTGCCCTCTGTTACGCTGGAAAAACAACACACCACCTGTTCCTCATTCCCTTCATCAGCGGTGCTGCATTTAAACCATTCTCAATCTCTCTTTCTCTCTAAAATAATCGTATCTGAGATAATATTAGTTCCCAGGTGCCAGCCAGTGTATTAACAAACTTTATGCAAGTTTTCTCGACTATGTTCTCAAGCTCACCTGTGCTTTGCTCTTGTTACTCTCATTGTGAACTGGCAAACCAGGGACTGCCATTCCTCTGTTGATGCCGTTCATTACTGATTTGTCTTCCATATATAAAATATCAAATGAATCCTTAAAACAAAACTACATTAAAAATGAACAGTTAAAAATAATGTAAAATCAAATACAGGTACTTCTTGTTTTGATTTTTCTGCTGATAAATATAAATACACATTCTGCAGCAACCTCTGTATTTTTCATCTAGAATATTCCTGGGAAAGTGAAATGAATTATACGCAGCACTTTCATGAGTAAGTCGGCAGTGCTTTATGGAAAATGAAGTGAGAAAAAGCCATGGTCACAGTGGTGTTTAAACATGTGTTTAGTATAGGCTATATTCATTATATATTAAACTCCCTGATTTGCACTAAATTCAACTTATAATGTATTTTTCAGAATGTATGCCCATTGTAAATTAATAACTGTACAGACATTGTACATTTGCCTTATCTTTGATCACTTTTTGGTCATAGCCTTACAGCGAAAACTAAAGCAGGAAAAAGGACCAGATAGTTGTTATTGCACAGAGGAAAATGGGTATAGTCTTTTTTAAAGTAGTAAAAGCTTGAAGTGCACTTAACAGAATGAGGGTGGGGAGTGGTTCTGAAAATAGGGCATTGAGTAGGCATTTCACTAGTCCTTCAGCAAACAGGCTGACATATACTTATTTATTCTAAATATACATTCTTTATTTTAAATGTACATTTACATTGCATTTGTAAAAGTAATTCAATTCAATTTTATTTGTATAGCGCTTTTTACAATAGACATTGTCACAAAGTGGCTTTACATTGATACATGAACAGTTGTCACAAATTGGATTCTATTGTCCCTAATGAGCAAGCCAAATGGTGACAGTGGCAAGGAAAAACTCCATGAGATTAAGAGGAGGGACCAGACTCAGAAGGGAAACCCATCCTCATTTGGGTAATAAACATAATTAACATTATATATTAAAACATTTAAATGAAACATGTAATATGTCTATGTAGAGATGGGAGAGTGAGCATTTTCAGCATGGCTGGTCATTCCATCTGATATCATCTCCCACAGCATGTTCAGCGTTGGAGCGAGAACCTCAACAGAATGAAATGAATTAGACATGATATTTGGTACCATTAACATATGAAGGACTAAAACTGGAACCGGAATTACAGACCGAATGCTTGACTAAACAAATAAGTCTTGAGCCTTGATTTAAACATTGAGACTGTGTCAGAATTGTGAACATTTATTGGAAGACTGTTCCATTATTTGGGGTCTTTGTAGGAGAAAGCTCTGCCTCCCGCTGTAACTTTAATTATTCTAAGTCTCCTAAAGTTTGATGTTTTAATTCTGTAGCTGTAACTGTAGTACTGTGTGAAGCTAGAAGTAACACAAGCCAATGCTATAGTATCTTGTATTGTACTAATAAAGAACATAAAGGCGTGATCTTGGTTTCATTGTAGTCTGACTTGGAAATTGTGGTCCAGCCAAGCCCAATGTGGTAGCGGTATACTAATTATTAACAGGACTTTTTTCTGTTGTTTTTAACAGTCCATTCAAATAATAAATTAGTCAGTTCTCTACATACTAAAATAAAATCTGCACTCAGATTGGCTAACAGGGAAAAACAATGCTTAGTATCAGTAGCTAATAAATTATCACATTTTATTGTGAATAGTCTGAAGTTAAGACTTTTTTGTCGGCCTGCTTGTTATATTATTCATCAATAATAATCTAATAATATTAGAATTCTGATAATAATAATTATATTATATTATGTATAATGGATGTAAAGTGAATTACAAACTTTTTTTTCAATTACCTTTCTTGGCAACTGATGCTCAGGTCAAAAAGAGTGAGGAGTGGCTTGCATCCTTTTTTATTCAATTTAGTAAGTGGAAATTATTGTGGCAAAATGTGCAAAATGTGCATGACACATTAAGTTATTACAGTGTGGCATGTTTGAAAACCATGCACAGAGCTGTCATCTTGACTGGTGTGAAGTCGTTAGCTCTGCTTCTAGTATTAAAAGTTTAAACCCTTGTATTTATCATGATGCGCTGGTACATAAAGGCTTTCTGTTGTTTCCAGACTGAAAAACTGACCCACAGGTATGTAGTCTGGAGGTGTGATGAGTCTGTAGCCTAAAATTGGAACGCCGTCTTCCTGATTTTATTGCTTTGGCAGATTTAATGTCTCTCATTATGCTACGACTACTATTACTACTAATAATAGGTATTATCAAATGTTGTTAGCAGTTGTAGTCATGCACCTGGTGGTCCATGATTGATTCATAAACTAGCTATTGTCAGTCTGTGCTTTATATTTCTGTTTTTACTTCATTCAGAGTGGAGTGATAATTACTAGCGCCATCTTTTATAAAGATAAAATCCTTTGTAGCCTAACCTCCAATCACTCTCTTTCTTATCCCCATTCTCTCTCCAGAGGTTGGTCATTAAAAGAGTTGATTCCCTTTGGTTATAATCAAGCAAGTTAATTACTGTACGTGGATAAGCAGGGAAGTTCTTTGCTAACAAAGCAGGATGTCTTATCATCCAGAGCCAGACATCTCACCCTGTAAACACTAATTTCAGGGAGGTAGCAATACCACCCCTACTATAAAACACAACACCATTTGTTCCAGACTGTTCGCCCTTCACCAATGGCCTCAAAAAGTGTAGGAATACAGGATATTTAAATTTATAATAACACAACAATTCATTTGACCTAACACACAGCGTCCATTTGCTCTGGGCTCAGAAACTTCTAAGATGGACCATCACAAAGAACAAACATGTATTGTGGTCAGATAAATCAGTAGTTCTTTTTGAAAAAATGGATGCTGAATTATGCTCAAAACACTTTGAGCTTTAAATAATCATACAATCAACATAAAACCTTAACAGGCAACACAAAAAATAGTTAATTGCAACACATCTTATTTGGTAGTGGGAATTTTTAATGTTACACACTTACCTCGAAACAACTAGTCATCATTTGGTCATGAGGAACTGTGTTAATTCTCAACTGCAGCTATAAAGGTCAGAGGTATGTCTAAACGGCAACCTATGGACATAAAGGATAAAAGGGGAAATTAACTAATGAAAAAGGGATTTGAACCCTGTACCTTCTGGTCCAGTACATTAACCACTAGACCACCACAGTCCCATTTAAAATAATATGTATTAGTAATTGATGTAGTGAATCTGTATACAACTATTTTTTATCAATATATTTCATCCAACTAATCCATCCACACCAGCCTTTAAAGATCTGCTAAGTGTGGCCAATATACTCTATAGGAGACTAGAAGGCTTATAAAAGGCTTAATTCCACAAAGGATCTGTGATGGCAGAATTACACTGGTTGTAAGCCAGTGTGGTGGTTGTGTGATATGTAGTTCAATAACCCAAGAAAAAACGAGTGGACAGGACACAGAAGTGATTGTCCTGGAGCAGTGTGACTAGAGCTGTGCAGCTGGCATCCCAGTACTCCCCCAGCAGTGCTAGATCCTGATGACAGCCTGGCACTGACTGCCACTGCACAGAGGGAGGTGAGAGGGCTGGAGATGATTCAGAGCATTAAGGAACTGATAGTGGGAGGATAAGCAGCACTCCAACAGATGTACTAGCAGTGGTGTCAATGCCTAATCTAGGTCCCTGTCTCCCCTCAGGCTATCATAGATGCAATACTTTGTATAGTGGCATAGGGTTATCATATACTGTACACCAAATAAAAAACAAAAATTAATGACCGCATCATCATTAAAACCTAGAGCTACTTAAGTGGTGTGATAGGGACCAAAACAGCTTCTTGACCACTGAAACTCTACCTGATTATTTTCTACCTGATTATTAATTTAGAATGAAATGTATGTGCTCTGTATTTGATAAGATTTCTCTTAAATGCTGGAACAATAAAACATTTTATGAGCATATCTTATTCCATCCATAGTTTATTTAATGTTATAGAATGTTTAGATGTTGGAATTTAAATACGTATTTTTATGCTGGCTTGTCAAAGTTAAAACTTCCCACAATCAAATACCCTTCAATCTTCAATCAAACTATCTCTTGCAAACAAATACCCTTTATCCATAATCCCCAAACTACTCTTAATCATGAATAGGTAACACAGTCACATACCCTTTACCTATAAATACCTCAACAGACAAATTCCCCTCAATACTAAATTAAATACAAACACACTTCCTCCTTAAATTCTCCACAGCCCAGTAGCCCTCCAACTTAAACACCCTACAAAGCCAAAAATGTATTTCAAGGTGAAATACAGCTCATGGTCATATGTCACCTACACCAACAGCCAAGTGACCCCTCAAACCTAAATACATCTGACAATAGCCCCTCATCTCGAAATACCACACAGACCAAAAAGCTTTTCAAGATGCCCTCATAGCTAAATGCCCCTAAGCACTAAATAACCCACCACAACCAATTTCCCCATAACATGTATTACCTTCCACAGCCAAATGTCCCTCACCCATTAGTACCAATCACAGCCAAATATACCTCACCCATTAAAACCAGCAACAAACAAATTTTCCTCAAAACTACTTTCTTTAACAACATAAATAAACACTATAGAATTTCATTTTTTTCAAGATGTGTTGTTTCCCTATGACAAACTAATGCCAAAGAATAATCGCATGCAGGCAGTGGTCATAATATTCTGATATGCCTTTGTATTTATCCTAGTGTAATATTTTATTGTTGAGTTATATTCTGTACTCCTGGTATGAAACTTATCAGTAGTACTCATTATGTGTTGTCCTGAGTGTTTAATTCTCTCAGTGCCACACCATATTTGTACATTTTTTGTCCCAGTTTGTAGATGCAGTAACAAAATTAGACTAAAAATATGGCATTGGTTGAGCAATTCATTAAAATACTTCTCAAAAAGCTGATTGTGGCCCCCTTTCTTGTCAGTTGGACAGTAATGGCGGTAACGCGTTACTTAGTAACTTAGTAATTTTACCACTTTTTTAAGTAACGAGTAATCTAATGCGTTACTATTTCCAATCCTGTAATCAGATTAAAGTCACTTATTCAAGTACCTTTGCGTTACTATTTTAAATTTTTTTTGGTAAAAATATCTATTTTTGCCTTCTTCTTGCGTCTCGGGAAGTGATGTCGGCCTTTACGACAATTAAGTCACGTTTTCAACACGAGGACAAGTCACGTGTAATACCACGCAAACGTAAACAATGGAGGGAGGAGAGAGATGCGCGTTTTCTGCTTGG